>OMLJ01051833.1:0-10651 GCA_900302595.1 Gadiculus argenteus | reverse complement strand
CTCTCTCTCTCTCTCTATCTCTCTCTCTCTCTCTCTATCTCTCTCTATCTCTCTCTCTCTATCTCTCTCTCCCTCTCTCTCTCAGTCCCCCTAAACCGACATTGATTCCACATACAGTGGATCATACTTATTATATAGATCATAATTATTTTATTATTATGTTATTTAAAATACTATGGCACTTAAAAGTGTGGCCTGAAAAAACACTGGCCTGGAAGATGTCTGACCCAGGAGTCTTCTATAATCAGGTCATGATATCTGCCGCATTATGTATTTTAAGTATTTCTGCTGTTAAACATAACACTTGTGAGTCATTACCATGACAATGTGAACTGGCTCTGAATATTACAGTCTCAAATGTTTGCTTTGGTTGTGTCGTGTAACAGGACATCATTGCCTCTGGTTAATAAGACCTTGGAAGAGAGAGCATTGTAACTGCAGCATTTTGTTGCCATGGGAATGAAAGGGATAATTATATTCTGGCAAGATTATTATTTTTTTTTATCCCTTTGGTTTAATGGCAGCAGAGTGCCACAAAAGGCAGGTTTCAGTAAGGTAGCCTTGAAAACAGCTTTGGGTGACGAATCGTTTCTCTTGCTTACTAACTTGCTCAAGAAAACAAGAAAAATGTTTTACGAAGCAAGAAGAATTCTACGTCTTAAATTGAACAATAAACCTACCAACTAGATTGAAGATCGCAAAATTAATCTTCAACTAAATAATTCCTAAATCTGCATTTTAAAACATGTTCCTTCAGGGCAATGTTTCCATAGTAACGGTAACTCAAAACCTGTATTTTCAGATTACGTGTCCTATATGACTCAGTGACAATCGTGTAGCAATGTGATGTGTCATTTCGTAACTGAGGATGTTGCTGTAACCTGAGGTAAAAACTAAAAACACCACTTAGACACAGTCCTTAATCTTTCCTCCATGGGAATGCAATAGTGGCAACATGCAGTACACTACCAAACAAACACAACATCACCACACAGCATCAAACAACAGCCACCGCAATTCAGCATTTGTATATATCGCATATCGCAGGCGCACTTGCCCGCTGGAGTTCATTAACTTATGCATCGTGGCATCATTGAACCCATAAACCTACGCACCGTTTTCCAAGTCAGCCAATTACTGAGCCCGTAAACCGTGTAATACGGGCGGTAACGGACACACTCAAACGGGGGGCATACGGCCGTCATTAGGAGCGATGTGTTACGCGACCAAACATCTGGCTGTCCTTAAAAGCCTGTTATGTGATGGCGGCACTGATGAACTCACAAAACGGGTGGGGGGGGCTACCGGGGGCCAGCCACCGCCGCGGCCCCCACGGATCCCGGAGCGTGTCCCACTTTAAATAATTCAACCGGGCTTCTGATTTAATTACTGCTCCGAATCAGAACTCATTCCACTCTGAAACACAATTACACCAACAAGCCCCATAAGGGAGGGAGACCAAAGGCGGCCCAAATCCACATCCCATGATACACTCATTCCAGTAATGGTATCTGAGTCCCTCTTCCCCCCCATCCCCAAGACAAGAGCGCATCATCATCATCATCATCCTCATCATCATCATCATCATCATAATCATCGTCGTCTGTTGAGGCTCAATGTAGCGTATAGCTTTCTACTGACCCACATACACAGCCCAGAGCCAGAAGGCCCTCCTCCATCTTCTACGGTGTTGTCTTTAAAAAGCATAACACGTGTGTGGCATCTTCTTGCATCGTGGCCTAATGAGGCAGATGGCGTAAGACATGAGAGTGCGGCGCCTTTTGTCTCTACAATAAAGCCATCCATCCAGCCGTTAAGTATGAACTCTGCAGAACCGGGAAGGCCAACAGCACCAGCTCCCTCCGTGGTGGACACAGGACAGGGGTTTTGACTACATGGCTATGGAAGGTACTGGGTTCAGAACCCAAGTGGCCACAGCTTACTTGTGGCGGTGCATAGTTGTGAGTGGCAATGGGGTGTCGACCTCCCAGACGAAACATACTGGGTTCAATTCACCACCGTCTTGCAGTCTAACTTACAGTCTCTTAAAGTTGGACTCAAATGAAGGTACTCAATCGTTTCTATAGTCGGTGCGGTTTGCAGAACCCCACGTTAAAGTTCCACCATTTGGCTCCCATCGTGGATAGACACGGGATAATTTGGACTATGGCAAAAAGCAACGTGAGGATGAGTAGAAATCAACGTACAAACTCTGACTTGTCTGAATTACACCACATTAGACGCTGTCGATGTCTTTAGGGAAATGTTAGCAAATGTGTACACAATGGTGAGAAAGAGATGTGGCCACACAACGCAAAAGGAAAACAGTTACAGACATAGAGCGCCGCCGTTGTCAAAGGAAAACATACAGGTTTTCGGCGTACTCGCGCACACGCGTGCTCAGACCCCCGGCCAGACCCCCTTTTGCCAGACCCTCACCTTGGTCTCTCTCTCCTCCAGAAGGGTCTCCAGTCTCTTCTGGGCGGCCCGGCCCTCGTGGTCGTCGCTGACGATGAGGATGATGTGGTTCCAGCGAAACTCACGCATCATGTCGAACCACACGTGGGCCTGGTGGGAGTACGGGGGCACCGTCCGCAGGAAGGACAGGTGGATGCTCTGAAGTCAGGGAGTGAGGGGAAGTCGACTTTATTGATACACCTTTGGCACCTTTGTACTTTGTCTGAGCTTCTCCTCCCATAC
Organism: Gadiculus argenteus; assembly: GCA_900302595.1. Classification (NCBI taxonomy): domain Eukaryota; kingdom Metazoa; phylum Chordata; class Actinopteri; order Gadiformes; family Gadidae; genus Gadiculus; species Gadiculus argenteus. The sequence continues at coordinate 7,951 of OMLJ01051833.1, read as the reverse complement.
TCCCCTGCACGCAACCCTCCGCTCTGCTGATGCTGGTCTTTTGGTTATTCCGTCCACCAAAATATCAGCCGGTAAGAGAGCGTTTGTCTCTCGTGCCCCGTTTTTGTGGAATAGCCTACCCAGACATATAAGAGAATCAGGGTCCGTGGATGCTTTTAAATCCATGTTAAAGTCATTTTTATTCTCAAAGCACTATGGAATGTAACCTGCTGTCCTCCTTCACTATTTAAGTCAATTATTGCTGTAACTTGTTGTTTTCCTCTCACTATTTCAGTCAACTCTGTTTTGTCCGTATCACTCTGCTTTATCAATGTACTGTTTTTGTCTGTATCACTCTGTCCATATCACTCTGCTTTATCAATGTACTGTTTTTGTCTGTATCACTCTGTCCATATCACTCTGCTTTATCAATGTATTGATGTTATTATCCAGAAGTGTTCTGTGACCATTTCGATAGTGCACTTTAAATAACTAATTGATTGATTGATTGATACCTTTCGCAGACAGGAGGTCACGGAGTGCTTTACAACCGTAGCAGGGGTTCGACAAGCACCAAGAAACATCAACACGCAAATAAAGAACCAGAACTTTGACTGTAGGAGTAAAGGAAGATCAATCCAGAGAGTGATGCTCAGGGAAGGCCAGTGGAGAGGAGAAGGAGAAGAAGGAGGAGGAGGTGGAGCAGGAGGAGGAGAAGGAGGAGGAGGAGGTGGAGCAGGAGGAGGAGAAGGAGGAGGAGGAGGTGGAGCAGGAGGAGGAGAAGGTCAAGAGTGGAGGTGTGGGGAGGATAGTTGGGTTTGATCCCCAATCTCCGGAGTCGATATGTTAGCATCCTAGAGGCAGATTTTTCTTAATGACCACCTCCTCCTCACCTCATAAACGATTCTGCTAACAAGATAAATAATGATTTTCTGGGGACATCTTCGATTCGAAAAGGTTATGGGACAGATTCCCCATGACCTAAACCCAGACCTGCTCTTTAATGACCAACACTTTGTATTAAAACTACAGAATGATATTCTAGCGTTTGTCTCTGAGGCAAAACATTATGGGTTTGAACCCCTGTGCCCGCAGTCTAACTGTAGGTATCCTTGAGCAACATGCTTTCATGCCTACCTGCTCCTTTAGGACATGCTTTCTAAAATCACCTTGGATACATGAATAAATCGTCATATACTGTGCTGGATTTCACACACTATACATCAGGCTTTGGCTCCCTATATTAGTGGCCAATGAAGACATGATCCTTTCCAGCCTGTTTGGACAGGAGTGACAGGGGATTAAGCCCAGGTGGATCAGCTTGTAGTTATGACGGTGGGAGTTTGAAAACGTTCTCTGGTATCAACTGCAGCCCGCCCCCTTGTGTGTCACTCCGAGCACCTTATCAGAGGTATATATAGATATAAATGGGCATGTGGGTGTATTGACTATCAAAGGAAGACGCAGCTGGGCTTTTGTAAAACCTAAACATCTTATGTTAATAAATGCTTCTCAACAACAAGCTCATAACAAGCCATGGCACTTGCTGAAAATAGTACATAGAACAGTTGTTTGTATAGAGATATGATAGAGAAAAAAATCATGTGTTGTATGCCAAATGTTCGTTATGTGCTTAGAATATTTCTGGAACAGGGCATTCTGGTTGTACAGATGGCTCGTCTGTATGGCTTTAGTCCATGGAAAAAAAATAGTTTAGTTCTATAAGAGATATTTTCATTTCTTTAGTGGCTTACATTTTATAATTTTTACAGGTTGTGTAAATGTTCATTTACCCAAAGCCACACAGACGCTCATGCCCTGTTTGCAATAAATATATTAGGGGGGAGAGGGGGGGTCTCGGTTATAATTGATGATCGCTATCAATGTTTCAGTTGGAAAGCCATCTAATCAGGCCTGTCATAATGAAAAGTGATGGTATGATGAATCTTAGAAGCTTTTCAAATTCTCCCTAGGGTCCTCTACCCTACTCCCACTACTACTACTACTCTCCATATCTCCCTCACTCTCTCGCTCGCTCAATATTCTGTCCTCTGTATCTCTCTGAGTAGTCTAGTACGCTCTATGTCTTTCGACCGCTCACCTTGTCAGAGTAGACATGCCTGTGATGTCTCTCTCTCTCTCTCTCTCATCAGTATCTCTCTCTCTCTCTCATCAGTATCTCTCTCTCTCTCATCAGTATCTCTCTCTCATCAGTCTTTCTCTCTCTCTCTCTCTCTAGTTTGTCTCACGGCCACTCACCATGTCATGTCAGAGTAATGCCTGTGGTGAGTCTCTCTCTCTACAGTATATCACTATGTCTCTCGACCGCTCCCCTTGTCAGAGTAGATGGAGATGTGTGTGGTGAGTCTCTCTATCTCTTTCTCTCTCTACAGTATATCTCTATGTCTCTCGACCACTCCCCTTGTCAGAGTAGATGGAGATGTGTGTGGTGAGTCTCTCTCTCTCTCTCCTTCTCTCTCTACAGTATATCTCTATGTCTCTCGACTGCTCACCTTGTCAGAGTAGATGGACATGCGTGTGGTGAGGCCGACCACAGGGATCCGGTAGAAGCCGGCGGTGTAGGAGACGGGGGTGGGCGTCAGGTGGTCATTGGACTGGGGCGGGTGGCTCACCAGGATGGCATAGACCTGCCACGGACAGAAGGGCGGCAGTTAGTATCAACGATTACCTGTTTTTTGATAGTGTTTCCAACTCAAAATGCTGTAAAATGCTGAAAGTAACAATCAATTACAAGGTAAGACGGGCAAGTAGTAAAGGGGTTGTCGGTCAGAAGCGTAATAGTAAATAATTTGATTTATATTGCACTTTTCATTTGTCAGGGATAATCTCAAGGTGCTCTGGCATTGCATTAAAACAATACAACAATAAAACAGACAGCAGGGAATGCTAGATGGCTAAATGAAAGTGTCACTGAATAGTATGTCTAGAGTTTGTCTGTTTTAAAAGAGGCCAGAGTCACGGAAGCCCAGAGGCAAAAGTATCACTAAATACATTTACTAGGGTGCCACAGAAAGACAGGTCGTCTGTGTGCTTGTCGGCTACATTTACATTTACATTTAGGGCATTTAGCAGACGCTTTTATCCAAAGCGACTTACAATAAGAGGTTGTGTTTCTTTCAACTACCATTGAGATGTAATTCCTTTGTTTCAGTTTTTATTCTCTTTCAATTATTGTTGAAAGATGTTTTCCTTTTTAATGCAGTATGAATGGCCTTGTGCTTGAGTGGTGCTACACACTCACTTTGGGGGTTCCACTACCAACAATAATAAGGACTGCGTTTGATACCCATTGTTTGAAATCTAACATGTACATGTACACTTGTGCATGTGCTTGGAGTTCTACATGTTAATTCAGCACACTTTTATCCAAAGAGACATAAAGGTGAGGCTGAGAACCATCAAGGCTGAACAGGAATAAAACTAAATTCCAAGTGCTGCACAACCTTGTTTCTAGAAAAAACAACTGGACAGTCCAGAGTCCAGAGGAATCGCCATTGGAATCAGAAGGAGAAAATCGTTCTGCACAAATCAGAAAGATTTTCATCCCCAAAAGCGCTTTACCTGCAGGCCTCCATGAAGAGGCCCAGTGCCTACCTGCTCCCTAAAGGCATGTAACTGAATTTACTGGGAGTCACTATGGAAAATCTATTCCTATATACCGTTCTTTCTGTTTCTGCTGGTTGTCTGCTTGGCTGTTGATGGCACAGCTTTTCTGCTGAGACTGCTGTCAAAATGTCACAACAGTAAATGTCTAATGAGATCCCGCCCTGGGTATGAGAAGAGATGATATATATATATATATATATATATAAATAGATGTTGTATACAGACACCGTGTATATAGACAGTCAACAGAGTGCAAGCACAGCAGTCTGCTCTGCAGCAGTCAGCATATAGTCATTGCTTAATCATGACCTTTTCCTCTCCTAACCCAATATGGCATGTTCATTTTGTGTCACATTTAATTCAGCTGTTAGATAACAAGATAATGTTATCTGTGGCAAATTATTTTAAATAAACACAAATGTTTTATTAGTCATGTAGTCTGACCTAGTACACATACACATACGATTGGTTGTACGGAAAAAAAGCTATTCATTTCCAACATGGATACCCCATACAAAAAAAGAAGACCAAGAAGACATCGCAGCCATAAAAGGTGGACATTTTCTCTTCACTCCAGCTGGGCTCCATTTCTTCTCCGGTCTGATTTCCGCACAAATCAGAAAAACAGCAAGACCTCTTTCACTCCGACTCAACAACAAGATGGCACTGCTTCCTTTTCATTCAGAATGTGCCTGGAGAAGTGTGTCTCCGCGGCCCCGGAACGAGGGCCAAAGTGCTGGCACTGGTCGGTGGGGATTCTGGGGGTGGTTGGAAGAGAGCAGCAGCTCCCGTATGGCCGGGTCTTGAACGGAGATCCTCGTCCAAGCCACCATGGCTTCCAGGCATCGCTCCTCCACCATCTGCCCCCGCCGGAGTCCTCCTCCTTCAGCAGAGCACCGCGCCCGTCCACCACCAGGAAACCGTTGGATGGTAACGTGGGCCGAGTGGCTATGGGGTACTGGGTTCTATCCCCCCCGAGATACCGTCACCATCTTGTTTCAGGATGTTCTATATTTATAACATCCTGAAACAAACAGCAGTTGAAAGTAACCCGCTAAAGCCCACTATGAACGATGCACGTGGTGGAGTTTTGACTATGTTTTAGGAGACAGGTGATTGGTTGTGGCTAAAGACCAGGGTGTTTGACTCCCAAGCCCAAAGGTACTTGGATCAAACCCCCAACTTCTGCATGATGTCTAACCAGTATTCAACCTTGAGCAAGATGCCCTTACCCCAGACCTGCTCCTACACGCCATGCATCTGAATGCACTGTAAGTTGCTCTGGATAAAAGCGTCTGCTGAATGACCAAATGCATAGCATGGCCATATGGATAATTGAACACAGTCCATTTGTTAACATAAACACAAGAACCAGCGTGAAGATTATACAACCGTTGTTAGTTGTAATCTCGAGTTGCACGTGATGAATGCATTTAGCAAGCATACGATAAGCTACGTGGTGCTGCAGTGCGTATAATGCTCGCAGGCTCTATTAAGTGACATGGATTAGGCCTAGCAGCAGCGCTAACATAGGTGTCCAATGTAAGCAGCGTAGCGGAGAGAGCACGTTGGGTAACACAGCTAATGTGTGAGTATGTGCATGTGTTGAGTGCAATTGCTGCCGGCATGTATGATGCATGTGGGGGAAGTGAGGGTGAACATGAGAGAGAGACATAGAAAGAGAGAGAGAATGAGGGAGAGAGAGAGAGAGAGAGAGAGAGAGAGAGAGAGAGAGAGAGAGAGAGAGAGAGAGAGAGAGAGAGAGAGAGAGAGAGAGAGAGAGAGAGAGGGAGAATGAGACAAAGACAAAGAGGGAGAGGGAGAGGGAGAGAATGAGGAAGAAAGAGAACGAGAAAGAAAGAGAAGAGAGAAAGATGTAGAGAGCACAATAAATACACGGGGGAGACAGAAACATGCAGAAAGAGAGTGAGACAGAGATAGACAGAATTAAGGAGAAAGAAAGCAGAGATGGAATGAAAGTAGACAGATATAGAAAGAAAGAGGGCGAGAGACAAAGAAATAAAAGGTAGAATGGGAGAAACAAGACATAGAGAGAAAGAAACACAATAACAGACAAAGATAAAGAAACAAAAAGCGAGAGAAACATGGCGTGAGACAGACCGCCGGAGACAGATACACTAAACAAAAGATAAAGCAACGCAAAGAGAGGCTTTGTGCGTGCGTGGTGTGCGACAGCATAACCTCGTTAAAAGCCATTTTGGATTTTATTTTATAACACATGATAGCACATGAGAGGAAAGGGGCCAGGCCTCGTCGGACATAATGTTGTAAATAATGGATAAATACCTATAGTCGATGTGCAACCTGCCTGTCTTCTGAGCTACGACGTATCTACTACATGGTGGAAGCTTTATCCATGTTGTTATGATATTCAAACACGGTGAGTGCATACATTGCTTAGCGGTTTGATTCCCCCTAAGCCTTGGTTAATGGGTTAAAGGCATGCTCTACTACTGAAAACCACCGGTGTGTCATTACACATCACCTCTTCATTGGTGTTCGTTCACAGGTGCAATCAGCAATTCTTGTTTGCCCCACTTTGATTTTATTAAAACGGTGTTCAAATGGAGGCTCATGGTTCTTATGTGTCTCTATAGCAATGGAAAGAAATGCATGAACCATGAGTTCTCAATCCAAACACAATCGGATCAAAATAAAGTGGGGCAACAAAAGTGGGGACATGATATGTGTTAGACTCGTGTTGTGTTCAGTTGAATGAGGCCAGCTTGCTCGGGACTGGCTGTTCAATGCAGTATCTGTGTGTGTGTACATACAGCAGAAAGTAGAACAGCCTGGCTATGTGGAACATTATGAATGGCGCAGGGTTCCGCTGGTGTGTCCGTTTCAGCTCAGTGGGTAAGTAGCTCATGGACACGCTTTTGACCTCAGATGTAAGCCTATTTCTGGAGACAGGTGCGAACATCACACAGGAATTGCTCTCCGGTACCTATATGCTGCACTGGAACCATCGGCAGGATTAAGAAACCACTGAACCTGGATTCAGCGTTGTGAATAGGAATTTGCAATTATGAATCTTTAGGGGGTGTGATTAAAACGAGGTGTGTGTGATACAACTACTAACAAACACAAAACTAACACACAGATACACAGTCAATCAAACATGGTGTATGCGTGTTAAAATCGTAAATATATTTGTCAGTTGTATATTAAAAATAAGAGACTGCAGTTGTCAGTTGTATATTAAAAAATAAGAGACTGCAACAACACACCAGATCAATGGCTTTGAGTGACCGGACAATAAACCAGATAGATGACCATAGACAGTGATTGATTAGCATTCATCGTTGGCGACCCTGCTGTCAACAGACAAATGAAATGGTCATCCAGTATTGTCCTGAAGCGACCTATTGCTCACGGGGGATGCCACTGTCCATTGAACCGAGTTTAAGCCATAAGAAATTAAGCCATAATTCATCATGGCAGGGCTCGGGAAGAGCGGACACCCCGTCGACTAAAGCCGTCTAAAACATCTGCTTCTGAATCGCAGCATGGGTGGAGGTGCAGGTGGGGGAGTTTAGCCGGTAAATCCCGTGAAATGGACACCCCGACCTACAGGGGGTAAATGATAAATGGTAAGTGGCAGAGACAGGACAGGCCTGGCGCATGCATGCATGTAGAAGGTGATAAACCCAAAGTCAGTGTTGCCAGATTGGACCAGATTTCCCGCACAATCTGGCAACCCTGGCTGCAGCGCGCACTGACACACACACACACACACACACACACACACACACACACACACACACACACACACACACACACAAACAACACACATCACACACACACACACATACACACACGCACACACACAACCCTTTTCATCAAACATGGTGCATGTGTTAAAAGCATATCAAATCGTATATATTTGCTCAGCTGCAGCCAAAGGTTGCCAGATTGGGCGGGGAAATCCAAATCCAATCTGGCAACACTGCCCAAAAGTGATACCTGGCTGGATATGAGGTCTTCGCAGACGGAGAGGGCCATCTGGATGGCGTTGGGTTTGTGCGTGACGGAGATGGCGGTGAGCTTGAACTTGTCCCGGCCGTAGATCACGTTGGCCTGGGTCACGGCGTCTTTGAACACCTGCTCGTACCTCTTCTGGCTCAGGACGGCCCCGATGTTCACTATCTTGGGCTCGCAGCCGGCCCGCGCGCAGGAGCACGAGAGGAGCACCGCCAGCAGAAACACACGCATTGCCCCTCGCGCCACCGACCACCACCACCGAAAACAACAGCCAAACAAACACGGCGTTTCCCGCTCTTCGCTCGTCGCTCTCCTTCTCCCCCCCTCCCGGATTGGCGGG
>OMLJ01051798.1:0-10602 GCA_900302595.1 Gadiculus argenteus | reverse complement strand
CGGCTCTTCTTTCCACCGCGGGGTCCCCACAGTCGCGGTCCCCCGGCCGCTGCGCATCGGCTGGCCTCCCGGGCTCCCGCGATGCAGTCCCGCGGGCACGGTGATTGAATTAAAAAAGAAGAGCAGCCTCGGGGCACCGTAGTGGCCGGAGCTGAGCAGCACCGGAGCTGTGGTAATGTTGGATTGGACATTAATAGTGGTAATGTCCAATCCAACCATTTCTTCCTCAACTCTTCTTTCTTGGCCAAGAAAGAAGATTTGTTATCACCACAAATAGCACAGGCATGAACTCAACACTGTCTTTCCGTGGGTCGTCGCAAGCCAAGGTGGGCGAGGCCATGAATACTAATGCACAGACCTACGTCAGTCTGTAAGGCGTTTCTGATTAGATTGTTTATGAGTCTATTTTCCTTCATTTGCTAATGCAGGCAATCGAGGTAGAAGAACATTTTCACGTTCAGCATGCATATGCAACTCCTAGAGACCTATCGTATTTCAAAAGGAATAGTACTAAACGGTTTCTCGCGGAAGGACACCTTTAAGAACCTCTTTAACTAACCTTGACTGAAAACCTGCCACGTCAATAGTCAGGTGTGTGTGTGCCCTTATGTGCTTGTGCATGTGCATGTGTGTCTCTCTCACTCTCTGAGAGATTCAAACCAGCAACCTGTCCATCTCAGACCAACAGGGTGCCATCAGTTACATTTGACCTAAGCCACGCAGCCAGGCGAAGTCAGGCAGCCAGCCAGCCTAACCCCAGCCTCAGCCAGGCAGGCAGCCAGGCCAGGCCCGGAGTGTCCCCAGGGTGCCGGGGAGCCCCGCCCCCAGAGCAGGATTGGATGAGGGAGGCTGTCGGTCTGATTGACAGCCAGGCCTCACGCTCATAAACTTTAATGGCTCTTGTCAGCAAACTCCAGGGACCCCGCCTGGCAGGTACAAGCACTGCACCTACACACACACACACACACACACACACACACACACACACACACACACACACACACACACACACACACACAATATTCCTTCCTTCAAAGCACACAGCCTGTTTATTTTATTTCCTAGCCGTGTGCGCGTGTGTGTGTGCGTGTGTATGTGTGTGTGTGGGTGTGTGGAGCTCCACATCTCTATGGTTCAGGACTGCTGAGTGCTCTTTTGTTCCAGACAGCTCTCTGTCACTGCACCCACCGAAGCCTGGGAAAAAAGCCCTTTTTTTCCTGCGTGTGGCAAGAGGCTTCAAACGCACACGCGCAGCAGCCACCAGCGGCCAAAATAACCACGACGGCGTGGAAAAGCCGTGAGCACGGGTGTGAGGAAGAGGGCTCCACCGGCAAAACATTCTGAGAGGGAGGCAAGAAAGCAAAACAGCGGAAAGGGAGAAGGAATTTCACTTGTTCAGCGGGAGGAAAGTCGACAAGGCGTCCATTGTTGACTGTTGACTGTGCTCTCGCCTACGCACGCGGCCGAGGGACCCAGAGCGCTTGATTATGTTATGCTAACTGAACAAGCTAACCGCGGCTATTGTGCGGATCAAGAGACCTTTTTTGGATGGGGTGCGGGGTTTCCCTTGTAAGGTTTTCTCCTTGTAAGCGGTGGTAGTGTTGGGTGGTGGTAGTCCTGGTAGGTGGGTAGGGGTAGTGGTGGTGACGGGAGGTGGGTGGTGGTGCTGGTAGAGGAGGTGAGTGGTGGTAGGTGGTGATGGAGGTGGTTAGTGATGGTGGTGGAGGTGGGGGGGTAGTAGTGGTGGCGGTGGAGTTGGGGGGTGGTAGTGGTGAAGGTGGAGTGTGGCGACTCTAGCTGCAGTGTAAACACACCTAATAACCTCATTGACAGATGGCAACAATTAGCATATTAGCCCGTTGTTTATCAAATCATTTCAGCTTGGAAAAACATCTGCTAGCACGCATTCATCAATTAGTCTCTGGTTCAGAGTTGACTGGTGATGCCAGAGCATCATTCATGAGCTGTTTAATGGGAGAGGCTCTGCGATTACGCACGACCGAGCTGGGGGGGAGCGCGCGAGAGCCTGTAAAGTCCATTCACAAACTTTTATCCCCCTCTTCCCGCCGTTAATCTGAGCCGCCTTCAAAGGCAACCTGAGGCTCATTATAGCCAAGCTCATCTCGACCCTGCCAATAAAAGCACAGGGATATATTTCTCACACTGACGCTAGCCGTAAAACGCTGGATAGCCCGGTCTGGGGGTCGGGCGGGAGGGTAGTGGTCCTGTAAAGACACAATGCTTTGGCCAGGGATTAGAGACCGAAATTGACGGTTTGCTTGTGCCGTTAACGCTGACGTAATAAGCTAGTCTGAAGAGCTGATGTTTCCACTATTGATAATGGATGAATCCACCTGGAACAACCGACATTTGATGTTTACTCTGTGCTGATTCATGTGACAAAAATAAAGTGAGGTTTCTTTTTAAGGAGTTGGTGTGTAGTTTGACGTGACTGTGACTGTCCAAAGTGACTGTGGACCTCAAGCTTCTCCCCTATGATCGACTCCCCTGAGCAGGTGGACATGCACACTGATTAACATGTTGGCACGTGTGAAGAAACTGCCATCTGAAGGGAGGGCAGCACCTGCTGGAGGCAGATGTCCCTCAGATGTCCGGTCAAGTGTGGTGGTGGGCTCTAGAAAGTTCCAGAAGGTTCCAGACAATACGAACCCTCGGGCCAATGGAAGCTGCATCAACAAAGGGCCAGCTGACCAACGCACACAGCTGTATTTCCCGGCTCATCTTCGTCCACACACACTTTCTGATATTAATATCGCACCGTGCAGACGTCCAAACCCACAAAAAAACAACAAAGAACTCCCACCCATCTCGTTTCCCTGCATACCAACAGGAAAAACCGCTCCCAGACAAAAGGGTTTTTCCATGAGTCTGCATTCCAACTCCATTACAGAGACCTTCATCGGGATTAGGATAAATGCGCTTGCATTCGGCCAGTGATCCAGTCCACTCTCCATTTAAATCCGACAATCAGGAAATCCAAGCCAAAGTCTCTGTCTTTAATATGAGTTATAAGAGCACCCACACACGCCTTCATATCTGATCCGTCAACACACGCCAAGAGGTCATCAGACACACTAGCCGGAACTTCAACCAAAGTTCTACCGTACGTTTTCTCGCCAAAGAAACCAAAGAGAGGAAGAGAAAGAAGAGGGTTCCTATTGGCCAATCAGCAGTGGCAACAATAGGCCTGCTTACCACTTAATCACTACTTAGTCAATGGCTGTTAATGAGCCATTCTGTACAGCCCCGGCATCACAACTGCCCTTGCAGTCTGAGTTTTTATTAAGCCCTCCAGAATGAAACGGGAAACTTAATTACTACGGCTCTAACAACATCATTATTATTTGGTACTTTCTATTGGTTGCTCCAGAGTTTTTCCTCTTCACCGGATTTGAAGATCCCATCTGATTAAGTCCACTTTAGATGGAACTATGTGGAAGAGATTCTTTATAATTTGCCATTTCCTTTGCCATTTATTTAGTCATGTAGCAGGCACTTTAATCAAAGTGAATTAAAAGTGAATATGAAGTGAAGATACAGGTCTTTAAGGAACAGGTTAAGGCTTGAGATCGAGCGGGATCGAGTTCAGTCGCTTTTCTGAGTAGAACACACTAAACACTATATATACTATCCCACTCTCACTATCCTCCCAAATGGCAATGGTCCCCAATAAAACTTCAGCGGGGGCAACGTTTGCACCAAACACAAACACCTAAACACCTTCCAACACTTGAACTAGTGTTCATTTAACCTGCTTCCACAGACGTGATCACATCTCCCTCTGCAACAATAGAGTCCTCCCTCCTCTTTGACTTAAAGTGATTCCTTCATTTCCTTTGATTATTCGATCCCCAGGCTGCTGTGTGACCCCGTCCCCAGCCCAGCGTGAGAGTAACCACTCTCAGATGTGGACCGGCGACCCGCTCCCCGGGTGCTGGCCTGTGGGAGCCGAGTTCCCCGGGTCAGGGGAGGGAGTCTCCGTCTTGCACCTCCTACCTGCTTCTATAATTCTCAGTTCCCTGTGGCACTCTGCCACTGACCCCTTCCAGACTCCTGCTGGAGCCGGTGCTGGGACTCTGCAGGCGCTGGAAACCTGAGAGCCAGAGCCCCTCTGTATCCCCCCCCAACCCCACCACCACCTCTCCACCCAACCTCTAAGCTACCCTGTGACTTTACCTCACCCCTGCTTCCTGTGTGGGGCTCCGTCCCCCTGCATGGCGGAAAAACACACCGCAACTCCTTTTTTCTTCCTTTAGTTTTTGTTCACACTCGATGCATTCCCGTCTAAGGGGCAGTTCAATGGGGTTCTGTCTCTTTGTGGACAGGACAGTGAAGACTAACAGGGAATATGAGTGCAGGAATGACAAATAGCAGGTCAGAATCTAACCTGGATCTCTGACAAGGCCTATTGCCTATATGGGTAACCAACTAGCAGGTCCAGCCACCTGGAACACCCATGTATTTGTTGTTTTCTATATCGTTTATAGTGAGAACTGCTCCACTTAGGGTGTAATGTTGATGTGTGCATATTAAGGTCTATTGGATTGGGACATATTCCTAAATGACCCGTAATAGCTAGGAAACAAAGATGCCATGATGCTTTGTGGTTTAGCTTGACGTAATGCGTCAAATTACAGCTTTTGAGGGGGCGCTTAGAGCCGCGACACACAACACGTTCTCACATAGAACGGGATATGACCTCATCCCTCCTCCATGCCGCTTTTTCAGTGGCTGCCTGGGACTCCTCATCTCCTCTGTGTCAACACGATGTCCTGGTGGACGTTCCGCCGCGTCGTTACCACTCGTCCTTGAGTCACTCATAGGTGGGCGCCGAGCAGGTAAACAGATTCAGTTGGAATGGGATTAGCAAAGTCAGTGTTCCTGTGTTTCCTCTCCAATGCTAACAGCCCCATTACAGCTCAGGGATGTTTGCTGGCTTGGCGGGTTCCCTGACAGCTTTGCCACCCAGCATCGTCGCCCTGCAGCGTCTCACCGCTAACACCGGTTAGGACCTCATCCTCGAGGTTCAATCCAAACCACAAGATAAACTCCTTCCTGTTACCTTATGGTCCTTTTGTTGTTGATAATCCCATTCTATTAGCACCCATTCCCAATAAGCTCAAGCCCTGGTTAAGGAGAGTTTCCATTACTGGTTTATTTGACCGGTTATTGAGATTTTCCATTGGCCATCGGTACGATGCACACATGCACCATGGACAGACGGAAATCGACAAGCAGATTGTTCTTTGGCGTGGAGAGTGGATGCTCGTGTTCTGCAGCACTACACGTTTTTACGAACATTCTTATTGAGTTAATTACCCCGAGTCGGAAAACCCCTCTTCCTCCTAAATCAATTCTCAAATCAGTCCCGTCCACACCATTGTTCTCTCCCCCTGTCCGAATGTCAGAACATTTCCAAACAGATGTCAGCATTTTCTTCTCTAATGTTCTGTGCACTCGTATAACAAAAGATTTTTTAACAGGTTTTTCCTTTTAATGTGGTTCTTGGATCGGCCGAGTCGGTCGTCACGGCGACTAACCTTTACGAGTGCGATCTGCCATTGTTGTTGTGTTTGTTTTGCACCCCGTCCAAGACCCACATGGACCTGGGCCACTCTTAGTTGTTTTTACGAGGCCATCGATGGGATTTATACAAGCTGGTTTGTCTCGAAGATGGTTGGAACAACAGATCAGGCAGGGCAACCAAGTTCACCTTTCAGCAAGTTTTGGGTAATTATCTTAAAAACTTTATTATTATTAGAAAAAGCATATCTGAACGTAGCTGTACATTTCCCCATTGTGGTTTATTATTATATTATATTATTATTAATATATGATATTCTATAAATTATATTAATATTTTCTATTATGTCCCAACAACCCTGTGTTCATATTTATGGTATTTAAAAGTGAATCAAGAGGTACCACCTTCTAAAATCCCATTTATGCATCCACAAATCAAAAACATAGACTTAAAAGCCATCACTCTTCGGGCATGCTACACAAACACTGTGTCCTCACAACGCAGTAACCTTCCAGTAATAGACTGTGGTGGACGGTCACAGTGAGCCCAACATTTAAACTAGACTAAGTACCCATATGAAATCATTATTACCACGCTAAAGGCACCCTTCTACACAGAGAAACAGTCTGAGCAGGTTATCCCTGGCTAATTACGACAAACACTGAAAGGGTGTGCTTGTGGCTAGGCCTGCAGCAACACTTTAGGTCGAACAGATAAACACTGCGTTCAGCGTATTATGGCCCATGGGGCTGGATATTCAATCATTATTTGCGCACCTTTTTTTAGCTACTGACCAATGGAGTTTGGTGGCGTTGAGGTTAGGCCTGGGTGCCAACTTAACCACCATATTACATTCATAGCCTTCTTAGTATGAATAAAATAACAATAAACTCAAAAGTAGAGAGAAAAAAAATATATTTCTTTGTCGACATCTCAGAGATTCATCAAAATCAAATTAATTTCTGTACAAAGAGCTGGCTAGCGTTTTTAGTGCTACTTGGAAATGGAAGTAGCTTGATTAGACTCAGAGCAATGATATGTACATGTTTGAGACTGAATTTATGTAGCATGGGAGTATTTCATTTTATTCAATAAATGTCACAGCATGGTACGGCTTTATACGTTGCCAATGGGACAAGATGACTTCTCAACCTTCAACGGACTAAACCATCAAACCCAGGAACGCACTCACTTTATTTAGCTATAAAACAGAACTAACATTTCACATCCCTAACCCTCTTTCTCTCAATTCGATTTCTCCTTGCCCAGTCCTTGAAGTACAGTAGTCCCCTAACCAATAAAGTCTTGCGTTATCTTGGAGCAGTAATCTAGAGGGTGAGGGAGGTACAGCGGAGAGGCCTTCCAAGAAAGCACTCGGCCGTCCATTAGCCAGCAGAACAGAGTGGGCGACTTGGAGAGGCACTGATGCTGCTGCTGGGAGCCATCACACACAGACACAGACAGACAGACAGACAGACAGACAGACAGACAGACAGACAGACAGACAGACACACACACACACCACAAGAGAGGCTCCCTCCGTTTATCTCTACCTCCCTCCTACCGATCAACTGACCATTCATTAATCTTCCCAGCTATCCATTTATCCTCCAATCAATCTATCCATCAAACCGACAATCCATCTATTCATTCAGCCATCAATTTATCTGCCCCTCCATTTTTTCCATCAAGTAGCCTGGGAACCAGACGAGCTGTATTTGCTCTAGCATATGTGTCTGGCCCCCCTCCTGATTAGACAGATTTGGGTCGGGCCAATCACAACCCTGTATCTCATATGGGGCGGCTTTGATACGACGGCTGTACAGAGCGCCCTATGGGAGCATCATTGATGCATTGTCATCAACAACCAACATGGCCACCGCTGATTGCAAAAACGTCAATAACACCCCATGGATCGATAACACCCCACCGAGAGGGTCCAAATACGCATTTGGTCTCGCCATGGCAGGCTATCTATCCTTCAAATGAACTGACCAACCAAACAAACACCCACCACTACCTCCCTCAGTCCCACCAACCCGTCATCCATCCATCCAACCGCCCATCCCCGCTCCCCAGTCCCCCCATCCAGTCTCTCACCTCGTTGCCGAGCAGAGCGGACACGCAGGCTTCGGAGGCGTCGCAGATGGCGGTGAGGTCGTGACCCCCCTCCAGGGCCAGCACCACCCTCCCCCCAGCCAGGCCCATCAGCTGCCGGGTCAGGTAGCCGAAGCCTGGGACACACAGGAACAGGAAGTGATATCACTGAGACACGGGCCAATAGAAAAGGGGAAAGCCATAGACAGGGCTTATTCTTTTAGGCCCCTAAACACTTGGATGTGGACCAAAGGAAAAGGGAGGAGGGAGAGTTTTTAGAGTGCATATAACAAAGGATTATTGAATCAAATGATCAATAAAGATTGAGACAGAGGGAGAGTGAGCGAGAGGCCACATCAGAGATGTGATCTCTTTCCCTCTATACCCCTCTTCCAGGAAGATTTGGAATTGGTATGTAGTATGTAATATACCGTATAGTATATTTAATATGCACTGATCCAACGGTTTCATCTCTCAACCCTGCTTTCCTCTCAGTGTCAAATCCCTGCTTAGCCCTGCTAACCTAGTCACGTGAGTCCGTCCAGAAGTCGTTTTAGTACGAAGTAATGGCAAGAAGTTTTGCAATGAATATCAGTCTGAATCTGAATCAGTCTGAAGTCTCAATAGGCAGCCATTGATTCCCACGTATGGATGAGGCCTTACATTGTTAAAAAAAAAACGTCAGTAAATCCGATTAAATATCCAAGTGACATTCTTGCTCTCTTAGTTTTTGGAAGTAAAACAAAACCATGTTCACATCTGAGAAATGCCTTCACTGCATATTTTTGTTAATCTTTTCACACCGTTAAATCATTGAAAACGTTTAGAATTTTCTGTCAATTGGCCACTGCAATTGAACTTGCTGGTTGGTCAGGAACTGATTCCCCAAGCCCTGATTAATCCTATCAATTTAAATGTTTTGAGAGAGGCTTTCAACCGGTGAGAGGCCAGAATGACCTGCAGAGAGAAGGAGAATGTGGACATGTGGATCAGGATGGTCTCCCTAGGATACTGCTGATCATCTCTCCCTAAGAACCATGGGAACCTCTGTAGGGGTCCATGATGGTTCAGATTTAGGGCTGAAACACTTTGATTCATCTTTTGACATAAAATATATCTGATCCAATGAAATAATCGCTAATTAATTTAAGTAATAAATCAAGTACAAAATAACAAATATTTTCTGCAAAATTTTGCAGTTCAAGTTGATTATTTGGTTCATGGGTCATTATAAAAGGAATAGTTTTGTTTTCCTTGGCTGCTTGTCAGATAAAGCAAGCACATTTAAGACATCACTTTGGCCTCTGGTAAGATTTTATAGACTAAATGATTAATGGGAAAAATAAACAAGGCTTATCAAAACAAATCGTATCAAAACATTGACTCTGCTTCAGAATGTGAGAGACTCATGAAGTAATTAGAGGAAGTAACAGGATCAGACTTTCAACAAAACTTTCGCTCATCTCATCCCAAAATAAACTATTAACAACGTCAACACACGCCACGGTTCACGTCCACGTGGTCCACGTCCATCCAGTGACCCCGCCATGACCCGGGTCACATGCTGTCATCCTGGTCTCCTTACCCTCTTATTTCTGCTTGGTTAAAACCCACGTTGGATCTCATTGCAAACAAGCGCTTTCTAATTACGATGTGCGATTACAGACGGCCCGGTGGGTGTGAAGCGAGGGCTTACACTTGGCGGTGAGTCTGTAGCCTCCCAGCGGAGGAGCGTGGCCCTCCACCGCATCGAAGCCAGAGGACACCAGCACCACGTCGGGGGCGAACTCATTGGCGATGGGCATTACCACCGTCCTGGAGGAACACAACAGCAACAGAGTGTCTTCATACAGTGCATTCCATCAATAATACTCAATAATACACAATATGATGTATTGGTGGACGATTTCATCCAATTTGACAACAGTTTACTACACCCTTCAATACATCATCAACTGGATTCACCAAAAAGTTTAACTTAATTAGTCTTTTGGAGTGATGGGAGGTCAAAGTAGACAAGCTTATTGATGGTAGGAGGGAAACCAAGAGTACTTGAATATACCTATTATTTGTCCTTTCATTTTCATGGCAATTTTACTGAATATATGTGTGTATTTGTCACTGTGAGTGTGTGTTTGTGTGCATGTACAGCTGTGTGTTTGTGTGTGCGTGCACATGTGTGTGTTTCTGCAGGGTGGGTGGGACGCAGGATGTTTATTTTAACGCATTGGTCGATGAAGGAAGTGTTTTTTCTTTGCAATGTGTCACCAACACGTCTCATCGCGGCTCGGATCCAAAGAGCCGCTGGAGTGGTTTGGAGTTTCCAATGCTGACTCATTCTGTGGTTGCCTGCATTTACCTCCGTACGTACTTACACACATAAAAGACTTCATAAGCCGCGTACCGACCAGGCGTACTTTTCCTGCTAGTGAGGATTTGTGGGTGCGGTTTGGAGAGAGGATCCGCCCCTCAGGACTCTTACAGGGGCTCAGAAAGTCCTCCAGCAGAGGTAGTCCTTTTCTGAGCCACTCGTAGCTAGTCGACGCTCCATCGATAAGCCTCTCAAACTTCCCTGTGGTGCATACGTGATGACAAGGGGAGCTAATGCGTGGGCGAAGCCAAAAAAAAAAGCCTGGGACTAAAAAGTGTCTACAGAACAGTATAGTGTCCACTATATTATGCTGCTTCATTCCAACTCCTCACCAGCATTTGACAGAAAACATGCAATGTATAATAATAGCAACACTTCCTGGATGGCACTCGGGTATCTGAGCAAGCCTGTCTTTCGGTTAAGATTGATGGAGTTCCTCAGGGTATCGTTGCCGCCCCCTGTACTTTGCCGACCTCAGGGGTACACCAGTGGTGTACGAGGCTGTGCGCAGGCAGCATGCCCTGAATCCCAAAGGCCTCTGTTTTCCCCATCTCACGCTTACCACCAAATTATGACCCTCCACTGGCCA
>OMLJ01051792.1:0-10146 GCA_900302595.1 Gadiculus argenteus | reverse complement strand
TGTTGTTTTTCCTTCTTTTTTTTTTTCTTCATCGTCCTGATCAGAGGATGCGATTACTTTGGACGTACGACAGCAAAGCAAAACAAAACAGTCACCTGGAGAGGAGTGATACTATTATCCAATCGATGGCAGCTGCAGAGTTCTCCTCCTCTCCGCCGAGTGACCCCACCAGCCACAGTGTCTGTCCTCTGCTGACCGCGGAGGGTGAAGAGACGAGACCACGCAACCGTATCTTGCTTCTGACGAGAGATTCACTGGGTAGGGTTTCCAAGGAAAGCAAATGGGTTTGTTGTGTGCTTTCGTCTCGCTGATGTGTGTTTTTGGTGACCAACATTATCATTTCTTTAATGTATTTATCGGTACTCTTGACACAGGAGGGCAAACACATAAAAAAAAAAGGTTCTTGAGAAAGCTTTCTAATCATCAAGAGTTTACATAATGTCATTGAATTGTATGCTGCCCTTTTTTTGTGTTGGTCACGTGAACAACGTAGGAAAATGGACAGAAGACATGGAAATGTTCTTCTCTTGCACAGAACCCGCCTATTAGAAATGAGCAACAAAGGAATTCAATTAAGTGTATGAGATGCGTACCACATGTGACAATTACTTTCAGTGACCTCCTATCAAAAATGCACAAACTACACATTTAGAAAGCATTGGGTCTGTTGGGATGGGTGTGAGGGAATGACTTCTACGCAGTGGTTGTGAAAGTTTGTGATTAAGATGTGCCTTGAAAATACTAAATGTATTCTAGATCTGGGAGCAGATGACAAGTAATTCTCAATGTGGGGATGACACTAGAACAAATCTTTTCTTGTTGCAATCAAAAGACCATTTGATGGTGCCAAGCTACAAACTGGCACTAGGATGAGTTCAATGCATTGTTCAAACTCAAAGGAAGATTCCACTCTGTGTTGCCTTTTATGGAATAATGTCAGCTCTCTTGATGTCCTGAGTCCTTAAGTACCCCTCATGCCTTACCTTGGTTTAGTTATTTGTAAAAGGGGACTATAATCAATGGAAACCATGGCAGGTAGGGCAAATCCACTGTTGGTCAGAAACGATCACAGACCCAAACAGCTATGATCAGATTTTGTAAAAAATGTATAATTAACTCACTTTGCAGTAGAATTTACCCCCTCCAAAAATGTTTTCAGAATAAGACTAGAGACTATTTTCCGCCATGTTTCTGTTGCCTAGAGATTTACCTGTTTGACGGTTCTTACAAGCACAAGACCCCCTAGCTTGTGCCGAGAACACAGGAGAGGAGGAAAAACACACAATTATGTTGTGTAAAAACGTATACCTGCTTAGAAACTCGTCACTTTGTCCTACGATACCTCCCATGCAGAATGGTAAAGGGAGTGCTTCCTATGTGATTCCAGATAAATATTTTTTTTTTTTACAATGAAAATATGAATTTAGGTCAGCAGCATTCCCCCTTTCCAATCTGAAGAATCAACGTTTTTCCTTCTTTTCCACAAACCATGTTAAGCAATACGCGCAGCAATCGAATGAAACTCTTCCACAAAACGATCTTAGCCTTCTTGTAGCCTCCATCACGTTGGCGTTAGCAGAGGGAGCAGCTCCCCAACACTGGCATATGGTGTCCCTTGAAAAACCACAGCTCCACCACGGCTGCTCGGAGGGGCCGATTGGCTGTCATAAAGTCGATGACACAGTGAGGATGAGGGTGAGTTCTGTGCCAGAGACCTGTGAATATGTTCCTTTTAGTGGATATGTAATAAGCATTCAGAAGATGTGTTATATTATATTAGGGGTTTTTTTGTATGTGAGTGTATGTGTGTACACACAAGTACCTGGTGCTGGCGAAACTTTTAAGCAAACACTTGACGGTATGGTGTATTTTCTCATTGTAATATAATAAAAAAAAACATTTTTATATAAACAGTTGTGGCATGCACTTATTTGTCTGAACGTTTTGCTGTTATGTTTCTTATAACTTAAGGTGAATAGGATGCACATAAGTTAAGGTCGTTGTATTCATATGGTTATGACAAGAGGTTATAACAGGACACAAGGATTTAACCAGAATGGTAAGAAAAGGCAAGTCTAGATTTGTCTGTTTATTTATCAACATTTCACATTTTCAAGTGGCTGAAAGAAAATATATTTGGGGATTTTCTTTTCTGAAACTAAAGCTCCCAGCGAATTCCCTCTGCAAGGAATTTAGTCACTTTCAATTAAAATCTAAACAAACCGTTTACAAATTGTACCTCATCTTATGTAAATATATGCATTCAAGTATTACAATTATCTGCAAACACAAAAGTAAAATACATATGCAGGCAGCTTTGTGTTACAGAATCTTTTTTTCACATGTTGATCATCTAGAACTTTGGTGAGGCCCTACGGATTAAAGTACGATATCGTTTTCGAGATGTTGATGCATCCTGCGGTTAAAAGCAATGCGGTTGCCATGGTTACCACACAGCAATAAAACATACCCTGTCGCCAGATGGCGATGAGTGGATCTATCAATCAACCAAACTTTCAAAGTAACATCCGTCACTGTGGTGTCAAAACATCACATCAATTTAAAAAGCATTAAACCCATAACTATGCGTCTATATACTGCCAAATAAATGCGGCCAACATGTTCTATGTGCTAAGCGGCTAGACATTCAAGCTTGCGTCGTCGCTGGCAACGGCTCAAGCTAGGTTGGTTAGCAGCACACATTGGTTAAATACCTGAGACCAAAGAGCTTCATTTAGTTTCTTGATATATAAATCGAGATAAATGATGAGAATGAAATTATGAGAATCAAGAGCCACCCCCAGTGGTACCCGGTCTTGGACAGAATAAAAGTACAGATAAAACTGAGATTTAAAATATAAATTACAAATTAATAAATACATAAAAAACGAGAGGTAGGTTCTATTCCAGCCCCGCACAGCTTAAGTACAATCTATTGACTTCATGGACCGACCACATGTCTGCTTGTGCATTACGCTCACGTATCACCGTCTACATGCCTTTGAACATGCAGGTCGCGTTGATCAGTGCCCACAGGGTGAACGTTCTCCTATGGTGCGTCTGTTCTGTTCACGCTGGCCTGGCCCCTTCAGACCAGGCCAATCAATCGCTGAAAGTCAATCAAACTCACAAACTCGAAAACACGTTGCCCGTGTGATATGTTCACCCATCGACACGTGACGTTCACCTGTGGACCCCATTGGTAGCTTCCTGGAGGGTGTGTGTGTGTGTGTGTGTATATGTGTGTCAGATGTATTGCTGAGGCTTGGTGGTGGGGGGCACCGAGGCCAGGGTCTTGGCCGCCTCCTTGGCCATCCCCAACGGCTCCTTCACTGGGTCCCTGAGTGGCCGCTGGGCCGCCTCTCCTGGGAGGCCGACACCCGGCGTGAATAGAGACAGGAGAGAGAGACAGAGAGAGAGAAAGAGAGGCAGAGACAGAGAGAGGAGAGAGACAGAGAGAGAGAAAGAGAGGCAGAGACAGAGAGAGAGAGATAAAGAGAGAGACAGAGAGAGAGAGAGAAAATGAGCGAGAGAAGGACGGAGAGAGACAATGATAGACAGAGAGCAAGATAGAGGGGGAGGGGAGAGGAAAGAGCGAGAGGGATAGAGAGAGTGAGAGGGATAGAGAGAGAGAGGTAGAGGGATAGGGAGAGTGAGATGGAGAGGTTGAGAGTGGGTGAGAGAGGGAGAGGATTAGAGTTAGGTCAATAGTCTTAAGTTCCTGTGATGTACTGTAATGAGTGGGCAACACATTGACTCCAGTGAGGGGGAAAACTACTCAGGATAGGGTTGTTAAAGTTGTAAGAATGTTACGATTGGAGGACCTCGTTTGATTTCACATTTGATTCTTTCGCAGTACAGTCCACGGTCGTACAAAACAAATATATGAAGAGGAAACGCAGGCGCCACATTAAGCTTATGCCTCCATCTTACACATCTTGAACATACAAAGGAATTAAAGGCGGGGACAAAGGGATCTACAATGCAAATAAGGGCTGGTTTCTGAGACATATCTAGGCTAGCTGCGGTAATCCTGAGGAAGAGCAGATGGCAGTGGTCCAACCGATCTTACTATTTTCTACTGCGCACACTTTTTTTGAAAATTGTGTTACTGTGTGTACATGAGCTGTTTGGTATAACCAGAAACAGCATTGGAGTTTTTAGCTTGTTTTCCTAGTCAACGACCCAAACGGAATTACTAACAATTTTACACCTAACAGGACATGGCGGAGAGAAAAAAAAAAAAACTTGGATACATTAATCTGCCTGAGATAGGTTTGCGATCTGGCAACAAAACTGTTGCTGGAGTAGACAAAGTTCAAGTATTACATAAAATACCCCAACATGTTTATTCACTGTAACGTTCCTGTTGCCTCGGTTACCGTCACCATTCTCAAACAGAGAGTGCCTATACGAGCCACACAGCTACTTGTGTTTGTCTATTAGCTTATGCTGGCTATGTGCTGCTGGTTTACGTTATCATCAAAATGCTTGCATGTGGAACGGAGGTTCCACATGAGAGTTAAAACTCTCGCCCTTTATATCCATCTAATCTCTTAAGGTCTATGGTCCATCCTCTTTGCAATGGTTATGTGAAAAAAATGGTTGTGTTGCAAACCTCACTTTGTGCTCTTGCAACACAAATTGCGAGGTCACACATGACTTCGGGAGATCGATAGGGAGATCTCGCGATACCTTGTGAGACCTCGGATTTTTGGTCTCACTTTTTTATTTTTTTAACTCTGAGAAGCCTCAGCTACACTCACATGTTCACAGTAACACTGCCACAATTAGGGTTCTGACATACGCAAACAAGAGGGCCCATTGACAGCAACAACAACACAGCTTCCCCCTTGTGCACCGACATTAAGTATGGCTGAACAAATCATCGCTGCCCACTTTCATCGTCCTCCCCCTCCTGACACGACGCACATAATCACGCAGTTAACGAGGGCATCTAGACAGGCGCTAATGAGACTAGGGATTGGCCCTCTGGAGTGTGTGGCAGCACACTGGCGGGCCCTGGGGTGGCAAGTGGATATCCCGCACTACTTTTAGAACTTACCGCCGCTGTTAGCCTAATGCTAAGTCCTGTGATTGGTGACGAGATGGGCATGTGGGACAGAAGGCCCAGGACAACATAAACAACCACAGCAACGTCCCCTTTGGAAACACCACACCTCATCGGAAATATAGGACACCGCCGTAGCTAATGCTGCGTTCGGTTCAGTGAAAATCAACCAATAAGGGCTCTTCACAACAGATGGCGGTTTGAATGACTCAAATGTTTTGCATAGCATAGTTGAACCATAACGTCATACAGTAATGCCACGTTTCCTTTACATTGGTCCATTAGAAACCAAACTGATCCTATCACGAAAAGGTTCAGACGACCTTGCTACTGTTCTACAGTTGTACAGTTATACAGTAAGAGGAATGGCGGAGCTTGTACTCGGAATGGGACGACATTGAATGTCAGGACTCTTGCATCAGCAGAATCAATGCATCACTCACTTTTTGATAGCTGCTTGTTTTTTGTTCCATCTTTGACTTTCAGCTGGCAGTAAAACACTTTTAAACAACTTGCTTGGGCTCCAGAAGTTGCCGGGCCCAGCTATTGTTCCACTGTAGAAGGCTTTATATGCTTCACAAAGTTAGAAGTGACATCCCTTCTGCTTTTCATAGAGATGTTAACTTGCTTACTTGATACAAGGGTCATTCACAAGGGTGTTCACTTTTTATTGTAGATACAACTTCTTCCTATTATTTTATTCATGATTTTTTATTGTATTGTCCACGGTAAAATTCTAAACCTTATTATAATGTGTGCAGCGGCTCCACCACAATTTCCCCTCGAATTGGGATTAAAAAAGGAGAACCCATCCATCTCGTATATCTTCAGACCAAATGTATTGAGCACACAAGCTGTGATCCTAGGCTGGTGAACTGGACACCGAGTGGGGAAACGTTACCGGCATCGCAGGACAAAAAGTACAGAGGTTAAAGTACAGAGGGGAAGACGGGATTCAATCTGAAAGAACTCATCACATGGATGAATTAGATGGAGAAGTTTAGCACGCAACATGTCTCCCCCGCCCTCTGTAACCGCTGCAGTGTACATACCATGTCCGTTTAACAGTGCATGCTCCAGCCCCTTCATGGACTTGGCCTGGTTGCTCTTGAAGCGTGCCAATCCAAATTCCTGGAGGGAGAAAAAAAAAAATCGGGACAGGAAATGACGTTTAATTTACTTTTTTCGGATGGAGAATTTGCTTGAAGGCATATTTCCTAATCTATCTTTCGACCTGCTTGTTATAATTTATGGCCATGGGGTGTCCTGAGCTTGCAAGGAGCAGAGCATACATGAAGCTAGGCTATCTATACCTTCCTCTAGTGAAGTAACACTGGTGGCAGATACTGAGAGGTTAATGTGACACAAACAAAGACCATAAGCCCTTGGACCTGTGTTTCCCCAACCGTGAGGATTGGACAAAACTGACAAAACAATTCTGACCTCAAAATACGGTCACGTACGGGGAAAACAAGGTTGACATTTTGAGGATTCTGACACAACAAAAAGATTTGGAACACTGAATGAGTAGCCCTGAATATGTAGAGATGTTCTAACTGGAAGCAGATTGGCAGTTAAGTGGAAGCAGATCTGTGACTGCCCTCTAGTGGCTAGACATACACATTAAGACAAGAAATGATATTCACCATTCAATATTATAAGTCTCTTGCTTCTTCTATATGGCTGCACCTAAGCTCAAACATCACCCAGATTAATTTCCGGAAGGTTGCCTTGTTGTTTCTCTAAGGTTCACCATCAGATAGTGAAGAGGATGATGATGATGACTGAAAGCTGCTTTTCATATGACTTAAAAATGAGAGGCCTTCAAAGATATAGTGGAGGACAAACACGCTTTTAGGCCAGGTAAAGGAAATAATCCCTCACTTACACTTAGACTATTGAAAATTGCAGCAGGTCCCAATGAATCAGAATCTCAAGACAGACACCGAAAGAAAATTAATTTGGTAAGACTGATCATTTAGCACTACAGTCTGCTATTACCAGAGCAACTTCTCTCCACGGCAACCACAAAGGACTGCAGAAACAACATGAAATGGGCCGATACGACAACGTTAATCAATGAAGCACTCCAATGGATCTGCTTGTTTGTTTGTTGATGCTAATCACATTGTCAAAGCAACGGCGCACCACCTTAAGTATTATCCTCAACATCCAATAATCAGACATAATGGGCCCATCTCAATCGGGCCGGGGTTTCGCAGAATGCTTTGTGAGAGTTTGCCAAAACAAATGTTGTCAATACTACACACACTGAAATGACTTTGGCAGTGATAAGTTTGTCGGACTCCAAATGAATCATAAAGATCATCTGAATCCATCACACTGATTATACTGTCATCTTGTGTCGATTCATATCATGAATTGCATTCATTAATTGAACACATTGTATTGATTACTATTCTACATAGCATCGCTTCCTCTTGTCCATGGCGTTTACCCCTTATCATGCTTAACATTGAGTCAGATCCAACATGGAATACCTGAATGGGTCTGGAGAAGCCGTACACGCCGGAGGAGATCCACGCCTCCCGCTTTATACTGGTGGTGGCAGGCTGAAGGGCCGACTCTTTAAACACACACCGCTCCTCCACAGCCTGAGAATGTGGAGATGGTTAGAGGTGAGGTTAGTTTAAAACGTCAACATGTATAGTCTGCTTCAAAAAATATTTTGTAAGACTTTGCTGTTTTTCACTCCATGTCCAAGAATTGACATAGAGGAAGACTTTATCATAAAAACAGTGAATATTTGATTAGATTTGGTACATGCAGTTTATATTTGTAGAGATATCAACCCATGTAACATGCTTAGTAGGGAACATACTGTAGGTTTGCTTAGATCATATTGATGTCTTTAGAACACATGTATAAAAAATATAACTTTTTGTAGAAAAAACTGCATGCAGAATAGTTTTAGCCAACACAGTCCAAATTAACGTGCTTTTTATGATGAATTCAGATTAATGTATTTTAGAATCGGGTAGGGGTTAGACATCTCTGCACGATGTACAAGTTGGCTGTTGACCTTGGATTGAACCCTGTCCAAATGTACTGGGTTCGATCCCTAGCCACCTTCATATCAGTAGAAAAGGCTGGAATATTGGATTGAGGTTAAAAAGCTTTGTCCTTTTAGAAAAACACAGACTGGAGGGCCTGTACAGTGAATGGCCTACCTATCTGGCTGTGTTTTCAGCTGCAGGGAGAGCTTAGCCACAGAAGAGCTATTTTCATATTGTTTGCATACAGTACCACACTGCTTGTTTAGCACAGGAGTCAAGCTCCAACTGACAGAACCTCCGTTTGTATAATATAAACCTTTCATCTATCTAGCAGGTGCATGGATAGAGGAGTAGGGGGCAACGGGTTCCTCAATGTTTACAAAAGGATATTTTATAACTGATTAGGTTTAGAATCATTTTTTGGATAAGTCTGATTTTTCGACATGCCTCTTGAATTTGTAACACGGGTTAGTGATATGACACAAAACGAAGTAAGTCAAAACAAGACTTATAATTATTGAAGTTTAACTGTGTCTGTGAAGGCCAAATCAGTGGAGTAGCTAGCAGGTCACGGGTCAAGACACTGGATTTGCTCCTCAGTATCCTCAGCCTACCTGCAGGCTTTCTTAAGCACGATTGCTACACCCTACCTGCTCCTTAAAGTCATGCGTCCAAATTCACTCACTACGCATAAAAGCATCCACTTAATGACTGACCAGAAGATTTGAGACACAAACAAATAAACAATATCCCTCAACACCTCAAGAACAAAATCCAAATAAAACAAAACAGAAAAATAGGTTTTTATTTCGGCCCTAAGTGAAGAGGGACACGGCGGGGGGCGGGTGCTGACCATGAGCGTGGTGTGGTTGAGGTTCCAGGTGAAGGTGGTCAAGCTCTTGGCCAACGGGTCAACGATGGAGTCCTCCACGATGTAGACGGAGCGGGCCATGTGGGTGGGGAACACCTTCTCGGCCCAGCGAGGCAGGCGGTTGGTCTTGGTGAGGAGGCGTCTGGAGAGAAGCCTGTGGTCGGGGGTGACCTCCCGATAGACCACATCCTCCGTGAGCACATGTGTGCTGCCGGAAACACGGACACATTAGTACACACGTTGGTTTATTTGATTTGTTTGGCGTTTTTAAATCACAGTGGGTGTCTATAGGGGGTTACAAGGACCCTTTTGTTGTGAAGATAATTCCAGCTATTTTATGAGGGCAGTTTGGTTGCAAGACCATGTTGCTCACTAGTATTTGTCCTTTGAGTTGTGGAGGTTTACGATACACAATACACTCAACTGTCAATGACATGGGGCTGCACGTTTTTCAGGTTTAACTGGTAAACATGACCAGCCTCTGTAGCTGAACATGCAGGTCGGCTACAGAGGCTTATAAAAATGATAGGATTTAATTCAATTGATTTCATTGGATCATTTTATAGTTGTTGTGTGGCTATACAGTACACCCTATAAAAGTGAGGCATAATAGGTGCAAAAAGGACAGACACGCAGCCAAATGAGCCAGGAAGCCAGAAGACCACTGCTCAGTTTCATTTCTCTTTCTTAAAAGTGCAGTTAAAAGTATCAGAATTAATCAGCCTACTCATGTCAATAAGAGAACATTAATGACCAGTGCTGTACCTGAATGGATTCGGGTATCTCCGCCAGAATGCAGAAACAACATGTTCCCAGGCATTCTGGATGTTTGTGTCGTTTGAGAAGTACTTGACCATTTTCCTCATTGAGATGCAGAAATGTGAGGATGCAGGGCTATGGCGACCCTCGCGACGTCAAAGCAATGAATGGTAGGCTTCAAATCTGAAACTGGCTCCATCCAAATATCTGACGCCCAGCTGTGGGAGGAAACGAATAGATGTCCGTCAAACATCAACAACTAACTAGTGAAAAACAAAAACACTAGCGAAACTAATCAATACACAAAGAGCGATAGGTTATGAAATGTTAACCGAATGTCTACCGATATTAATTGCTAAACTAACTAAAATGCCCATGGCGAGCAAGCATGACAATTAGAAATGTTGGCAACTGACGTACACACACAC
>OMLJ01051769.1:0-11106 GCA_900302595.1 Gadiculus argenteus | reverse complement strand
CATGTAACTATGCATGCTTTTTCATTACCAGTGGCATCCCCCATATCTATCAGCAATTGTAAAGCTTATCATTGCCATCAGTCTGAATCTCCCCTTTTTTAATTTATTTTGCAGTGATTGGTCCACATTACATTCATATTATATATTTTTCAACTGGTCCTCCCGAGAGCAATATCATTCCCACTTGTATTTTAATATCAAATACTGGTTTTGCCCTACAGTGCTTCCTGCATAATGATATCATGTTAGAGTAAACTAGAAGATTTGGATAAGGGGTTCCTGTCCATAAGGATTCCTGAAATGTAGCAAAAGGCAGCTAAACCATACAATATATAATCAAGTCAGACTTTGATATGGCAGATTAAGCTGCAGCATTGTGCTAGATCTTCCACTAGAGGGAGCCATATCACTCTGACGCGTTCCCAAGTCTCTCACTCTCTCTTTCTCTCTCACTGCATCATAAGTAATGTTCTTTTACTTAGCTGTTGCAGACAATCACGTGCATCAGGGCTAATCTATACAGATAGTAGCTGTGTTGCAGACTCAAGTCAAACTTTTAACACTCCAATCACTACACGCCTGACTATTGCCTTTCATTTACTAGTTCAGCAAGTGTCTTTTTTTTTTGCATCATTCAAACCCTATACGTATGGACATGAACTATGCCTTGGACTCACATTCAGAAGATGCAAATTATATATGTGTCAGTAATTAGAGGATAGGAATAGGTTCATGCCTCTCCTACTCGTATTCCAGAAGTCTGGATTAAAGTGCACTTTAGTCCAGTTGTAGGGTCTAGAGTGTAGGGTCTAAAAGTCACTGAGGCCTTGTTTTGTCAGTGCTTTAAACAGAGGTAGTAGTATGAATCAAACTGCCTTGTTTCTTCAGCGCTCATAAGGTTCACCATATTTTATGCATTTTATTCTTCATCTCTACCATGGCCACTCATTTGGGTATGAATGTGTATTTCATCTTGATTTATGGGTCGGAGTCCCCTTTCTCTGTAGTGTATGCTATGTTTCAAATGTCCAGCCAGATTATATTAACCCTATGTGTTCTGACTCAGACTACAGGCAGGAGGGAGTTGGGTTGTTCTATACATAGTGGAGATACCCACCTTCTCCTTGCTGAGTTTTCTAGTGGTCTGTAAATAAATGCTGCAAACTGCCTGGTTTTCATAATCCAAAAAAACAAAACAAGAAAAATGTCGGGGGTGGGGGGGGGAATGTGTGTTTCATTTGTTTACATTAGTTTACTATGGCACAGTTTTAATTTCTTAAAATTTCTATAGGTATAAACAATATTTGAATATTTGCATATTTATTGCCTAAGGTTATATGATGTGTATTGTGTTTTCACATTTGGAATATAATGTTACAGTTGTCACCTATATTAATATCTGGATGACTTTGGTAAAGTAAGTAAGTAGTTGGTAATTTTTATGACTACTAAGTGACTGTTTTCTGTGCCTTTTTATGGTTAGAATGCATGGTTAACTATTTATTACAATTTGAAGTCACTGAGATGTGTATTTTTGTATTCTGAATAAATAAATGGTCCAGCTTTGTTGTACATTTTTTGTGGTGCCTTAAAAAAGGCCACCTGTTCATATATTCCTTCTTCAATAAAACTGAATGAATACACAACAGGGTTTGCTCACTTGCATTGCATCATTTTATACTCTATGCTTATAATTATTTGTTTGTTTTGTTATGCATTTAAAGCAAACAAATGTTAAATAACAAAATGTATAATTAACTAATAATCTTATCTTTAAAAAAGGAAAGTAATCTGATATTTCACCTCTTATAATATAGGTAAGTATTTATGATATCTTTAGTTACTAGTGGACAGTGGTATATTATTTTAGTAATTAATCCACTGATTGTTATTCATAAAATGACAGCCTACATTATTTATTGTGAAATGATGGGATACAAACAGCCACTTTGTATGAAGGCCTATAGTGAATCTGAACTGCACACCATATGTGATGCCTCCATGTCTTTAGAAATACCTACATCCTCTCTTTCGCTCTCTTCAACAAAATACTTACGTTTGCCCCTCCCCTGTACCCTTTCACTTCAGTCAAGGTCCATTTTCTTTAAATAATTGTTTGCAGTTGCTTTACTGATCTTCTCCTCATTTTCAGTCATTTCCATAATACAACTATAATATAACTTAATTACGTCATTGAAAATAAAAAAATTACAAGAAAACGTACAACCAAAACATCCCATATAAAGATTTAGCTTGATATAAAATGACAAATTAGGTATCATAGCTTTCCATTAAATGTATATGACCATAAGTTAACCCACTGTAGATTTAAAAACAAATAGGTTTTGATGCAATGTGTGTTGAGCAAAATCAGGAAGTGGGCACTTTTGATTGTTGGGTTAGGAATGAATTATAAAGCCAGTATCTTTGCCATTTTCTTTTTTTGTAAATGTAAAAAAGCTGTAATAAGGTTGGGTAAAGTTGACATTCAATAAAGTGTGAACTTGTAAATATGTTTATTAATTGAGTGGACATATTATTGCAGTTCGACTGCTCTGGGCTCTACAGTTTATTCTGAGAATGATTAGCTGTGCCTGAAATCGGATTGTTTTCATGCATGGAAAAGAGGAAACGGTCAGTGATGGGAAATCGGATCCTCCTTTGGGAGTCGAACGAATCTGCACCTCCTCAATATGTAACGGTATAAAAAAAATATATATAACTGATGTATTCATTTGTGATGGCTGGTACAAAATCGACACTGTACTTGGTACAGTTTAGACAAAGCATAACTCCTCTTTTCTAGATCCTACAGATAGCTCACATTTGATTTGATTTTGTTAGCGAATTTTGTGAGCAGACAAATCACAGCCCTTGAGGCTGATGGTTACAATTTTAGGGAGGCGCACGCCAGGCCCTTGCGGTGGACGCAGGAGGGTCCGCAAGGACGTCAGGGGTCTGTAACCCCCTTGCGTTGCGTGAAAACAGGACCATAATCAGCCCTTTACGTTGAGGCGACGCAGTCGCAAGGGCTGTGATTGGTCCGCTCACTAAACCCCGACGCAGAACCATCATGGTTCACGACTGCGTCGACGCGTCTGCGTGGTCTTTGCGTTGCGTGAACGCGGGACCAAAATCAGCCCTTTAATCCTCCACCGCGGGGTCGTTCAGAACCAACAGCTCGCACCCGGAGCGCCCATCAGCCAGGCTGCCTGTCGCCATCCCGCTGGAGCCCACACTGAACGGTGAGTTCAACCCGTTCTCCACTCGTCCCATATCAGATGTCCAACAGATATTACCGAGTGGGTTGTCCGTTTAATACAAGGTGTATTTCAACTCCAACGTTAGCCAGCTTATTGACGGCTGTTCGGGTGACACCACAGGCCGATCCGAACGAGGCCTGGCTGTTGCTGCTGCTGCTAAACACATGATTGACAGCTGATCAACAACCACCGCGTTATATAGTTAATCTCAATTATTGATTGGAATCGTCCTTTTTTCCCCTTTTCGCCACCTTGATCATTGTGTGGAGTTAAAACAGGGAGTGGGACATGGTCGTTCTACAGTAGCTAGCTTGCCAGCAACTCATCGCCAGGGTTGCCAGATTGGGCGGGAAATCTGGCCCAATCTGGCAACCCTGCTCCATTGTAATGGTGAGAGGTTTTGAATCAGGATCCATGGCGTACTATCCTAGACGACTTCAGTGGTACCTTCCCCATCGTCGTTGTTGTTGTTGTTGTTCATAACCAGTCGGATCAGACCAACGTTGACCATCGACGTCAAGTCTGACCAGGACGTGGCGTTGACCAACACGTCCGGCTGCTGTCAGGATTCTTGGTAAACATCTTCCCTGCAGAGAGCTATAACGTCACCGTTTTGTTTTACTGTGTGCATTTTGCTGAATGTTCACGCTGGAGATTCATAACACTGCAGATATATATCAGCAGTGTGTCGCTGCTGAGAACGGTGTCGTTGATTAAGTGCTGATGAACACAATAGTGTGCTGTTGCTCTCTCATTAGGGATGTGTGTTGGGTACATATTGATGGCTGATGTGTTGGGGCCAATGTATCTTGTGATGGATACTGCTGCCTCTGTTCTGCGAGTTCTCACAGAGGAAAACCGACATGGGATTCCTGCAGTGCAGTTTGAACCTCCCCCCAGCTCAAATGGAAAATCCTAAATGGAATCCTTCCCTCACTTAGATGAAATGTTATATTGTTGAGAAGCTTTCATGTATTTCACAACATAGTGGAAAGTATAGTGTCGCTCAATACCAAGAATATAGAACATATTTTGATTTGTATAATAAACATAGAATATTTGAATATGTGTGTTGCAAGTATTGTAGAAAAGTGAGGCTGCTTTGAGAAAAACAAGAGATTGCTGGAGCTTCGGGGGTAAACATAAAACACCACAGGATGCAA
Source organism: Gadiculus argenteus (assembly GCA_900302595.1). Classification (NCBI taxonomy): domain Eukaryota; kingdom Metazoa; phylum Chordata; class Actinopteri; order Gadiformes; family Gadidae; genus Gadiculus; species Gadiculus argenteus. The sequence continues at coordinate 6,680 of OMLJ01051769.1, read as the reverse complement.
AAAGTACATTTTCAGAGAATTGTTGTTATTCCCCATGGTCTTGGTCACAGCAATAATAGACGTCATTGTGACTGCTTTCCCTATGACCGAGACGGGTTGCACTGCATAGTTGAGGTTAGCAGCAGTGGTCCTGTTGTTTTTGAACAGACTACCGAAGCACCCGTGAGAAGTCAAGTGGTCCTGGATCAGCCTGTTGCATGTACTTTATTTATTTTTTCCTCCATAATCGTGTTTCTCAGGGAGTAGGGTGGGCTGATCAATTGGAGCGCATGCCTGTTTCTAGACTCAATTTGGCCAATACCTCAAAGGATGAGGCATGGATGTCTTGGGGAGGGAGGGGTGAAAAAAAGCAACTCCCTCCAAGGAAGGACAGAGTCAATATTTTTTCATCCCTGTCAGGCTTACTAAGTGTGTTTTCCCCTGAGCTCTGGTCCAGAGCATACACCTCTGTTATCTCGCCATGCTTTTTGATCATGGATCCACTCTGGCCTGTTGAGGGGATTTCAAAGGGAGAAGGTCTGCACAGTGTTGACCACACCAGCATGACAAGTCCAGGCCTACTGTAGCTGTTTTGATGTTATCTCCAAGGCCTTTATTTTTGTAGGATGGTTAGGAAGGCGCTATATAATTCAGGATATGTCTGAGCATTAACGACAAATTGCATTTACTGCTCTTCGCTGAAAATATTTGTTGGGAACAGTCGTCACATGAGTCTGCATGACTGTCTGTTTGTTTGATATTTTTTTGCCTGCAGTAATACATTCTATTGCGTTAGTCATCTCATGCTAGAGTCACACACACTCAGCCCATAGTCACAGGGTAATCACACTCTCTAATCCGTTCTCTCTCTCCCTTTCCTCTCCCCGCCGACCCCTAACCTCCCTCTGGACTCTCCTCTATGCAGGTGAGTGGCCCAGCCAGGTAGCCACGACCAGCCCTCCGTTGCCATGGACGCCTGTGCCCGCATTCGAGGGGTGCCGCTGAGGACCAGAGCGTCCATCCGAAAAGAGGTCTGTCTACTAAAGTTATCTGGAGTACATCTCTCGAGATGGCATCCTTCTACATATAGCATTGTAATGTGTCGTTCCTATGAAGGCATTACAATTACCTTTTATTTGCAATGTAGAAAGTAAGCATTTAAGAAACGATGTGTCACTTATTTTTCAATATGTAATAGAAAAGCATGCTATTGTTGCTTTTTTTTTTACCCATGCGTTCTAATTGGCGATCAAGTGTTGATTGAGGTTATGTTGGTCTATTCAGATAAGAAGGCACTCACATTAGAATTTTATTAATTCAACCTTTATTCTTTACTAGCCAGCTGTGAGGGGGGTTTCTGGGATTTATCATTTGCATGTGTTCTCGGATGTTATACAATCTTATGGAATCTATTGTTGTCGTTTTGATTTATCAATCAAAAATTCTCATAAATGTTATCTAAAGTAATTACATTTTCCCTGCTCTGATCAAAGAGCATGTTGTTGAACCGCTTGGGAGGCATTTATTTTATTAAAGTGGGGCAGTCTGGGTTTAGGTAAATAAAGCGGTACGTACCTGTGACGATAAAGGGTTACACTAAGCTCTCCAGTCATGTTGAGATCTGAGACCTTGGTTGGTGTTGACACGGCATTGGTCGAAGACAATTGTTTCAAATGTAGTATTGTGGTTCTGTGGTGCAGACGGTGCGCGACAGCGGGGCACAGTGTGTGAAGAGCCTTCTGAGGACCAAGAAGGAGCTGTGTCGTGTGAGTGTGGAGCTGCAGAGAGGAGACGCACTCAGGTTAACCGAGGTTCGTGTTCAAGACTTATGGCAGACCAGCAAAATAAGTGTTTTTTTTATCTGAGTGAGGAATCCCAGACACCTGGCACTAAGATCATTTGCTACTTCTTTTCAGATCAATTTTGTGTGTCTTCCTGGTCTCTCTGAAGGGAAGGATGTCTCTCCACAGGTGAGTTGGTGTCGCTGGTTATTAACCGCTGAGGCAGATTTGGAGACAAACTCACACTCTACACTACAGTATTCATGTGGTTAACACTAACACTCACAAGAATCAATTCGGCATGGTTTTCATTTCATATTAATGTATTAAGATCAAAGGGCATTAGGAGGAAATCCACTGGGAGGGAAATGCAAACTTCTTAAACCTATCCACGTAGCAGCTTTAATTTAAAACAACATTAGGGGGATACCGAACACGCATATTCGGGCATATTCTGCACCGTTTTAAAATGGTCAGAAAGGCTGTGTTATATTGTATATGTAATGTGCAGCCTGATGCATTTGGATGACTGATTCAGAGGATGAACAGCGCTGAACAGCCATCAGAGAGGCAGTCCACTGCATTTTCCACTAACATCCTCTCTGGCCTCCAGGCTCTGTCCTCTCTGCCTGTGGAGCTGTGTGACCTGCTCCGCTCCCTCCACGTCCATAGCCTCCGCAACGACGAGGTGCTGCTGCTCAAGGACTCGCGCCGGTCGGCCCAGGGAAGGGACCCAGCAACCCAGGTAGATGCAGGAGGTCTCTCTACGTGCTTCACTGAGTGCAGGGGGGTTTCAATCATTGGATCTGAAGCTCCATGAGACAAGCATGCTTTGACACCGTTTGGTGTCAAAGCGAAACATTTCTTCACAAAACATTTGAGAATAACCTAGCAACAGGTTGGTATTCTAATTTTAATGTTGACAAAAAGATCCACGATGGCGACTTAGAACGTTTTTATTTAAGCCTCCTATTTTTAAGCAAAAGGCTGAAACGAGCAGAGTTAATTTGAGGCAACAGTGGAGAAAGAAATGAAACGCAAGCATAGCAACAAAAAGAAAAAAAGAGTCGGTTCCTGGTTGCACTCACTTTTTTGATTATAGAAAAACCGCCTAGGTTGAGGTCATGTTCATCACCCTCCCATGTAAATCAGTGCAAGATGTTTGCCCCGCATGCTCCCGGACAAACACAGGTGGGAACAGGCAGAGTTGGGTTTCCCTTACCCACAACTTACAGCTGTGTTCTTCCTGCTTGTTTTCCCACATTAGACCCTGCGCCCAATCTGTGTTTTTTTTTTTTTATGCAGAGCACCCCCCTTTCCCCCTCATCCACCCCCACACACCCAGAGTATTCTGCATAAGCATCAGGCTCCCGGCAGTGTAGACATAACAGCAGACCCCCACACTGCCTGATTCCTTCCATCCCCTGGCCCGAGGGCGAGCGGGAGGTAAAGGGTCCCCCCATGGGAACCTGTGTATGTTTGTGTGTGTCTTGTCTGTGAAACCCAATCAGAGGGGCACTCCAGACGACTGCTTCGTAGGGTCCCACGCTGCCTGGGGAGGGGGAGTCCTTGACAATCTGTCTGGCGGTTAGATCCGAATACCGCCTTGTTTTCTCTTTGTGCTCGGCAGGCTTCAGCCGATTGTCCTCTGGCGGAACGAATAAACCCGCTCACATTTGGTTTTCTCCCTGTCTCGCTCTCTCCCACTTATTCCCTCTCCCTCTTATTTTCTCCCCCCCCCCCCTCTCCTCAGTGCTGGCTGCGGGTGGTGTGCGTGTTGAGGCACAGTCCCAGCTCTGGGCCCTGTCCTCAGGCCATCATGGCCTCCCTCCTGGGCCTGCTGGGGCGGTACGCGGCCGGGATCCGCTACGCCCTGGAGCTGCAGGTCCTCCACAGGGGCTCGTCGGAGTCCCACCAGGCCGAGGAGGACGACACCAACCAGTCGGTCTCGTCCATAGAGGATGACTTTGTGACCGCGCTGGAGCATCTGGAGGAGGAGGACGCCAGAGAGGCCCCCTGTAGGTTTGAACACGGGAGCGCTTTAGCGGCAGTTCAGCGTTTATGTTCCTCTCAAGTGGGTTTCTTGCTAGGAAAGGTAGAAATCAGTATGTTGTCATTGCTGTTTTGTATACAATTTCAGTCAAAGAAAGGACCATTAGATTATAATGTAATTTGAATTCCTTGAAAATATGTGTCTTGTCAACGGTGTCTTTTTTCACTATTAAATTAACCAATGTTTAGATTGTATCTGCTTTTCATTTTCTTCATGTTTTATCTGTTTCTACAGCTGCAGCTCCGTATCTCCATGGCACGAAGCGCGACGTCGCGTCCCAGACCATCCCAGCCCACAAGAGAAAGAAGGACCTTGCGGGGTCGCGTGTCATCATCAGCTCCTCCGCCAAGCGGCCCGCCTCCAAGCTCAAGAGTGGGCCAGAGGTTTCCATCACGGTGCAGAGGCCGTCAGCCCCAGAGTCCCAGTGGACCCACTACAACCCTGGTACCCGCCTCCCGGAACCCGCCGCCGCCCACTACAGCGAGTCAGACGATTCAGACGGCTCCAGCCCCAGCCCCATCATCTTCCTGGATGAGGTGGGCTACCAGAAGAGTCTGCTGGCCAAGCTGGACATCCCCCAGGTGCCCGGCGGGCCCAGGGAGCCCGTGGAGGACTCTGACTCGGAGGTCAGCGAGTTCTTCGACAGTTTCGACCAATTCGATGACCTAGATGAGCTGAGCTCCGACAGCTGCACCCTCACCCTGCCTCTGGACCTCGTGAACCCCTCCAACCCGGGTCAGAAAAAGAAGAAGCCGTCCGAGATCAGCGTCGGGGGCTCGAAATACGTGTCTCGAGGCTGCTCCACCAAGGGGAGGAACCTGCAGCGCTTTGACCAGCCCCCCCTTCCCGCCAATCTAAAAAAGCCTACACCTCTAAAACCCGGGTCCCCCTACTCCCCGAACTCTGAAGTGCCCGACTCCCCCCGTCCTGTGCGGACGTCCGGTGAGGAGGGTCCGCTTTTCAGCCCCGTCAGCTCCTCGGCCTTCAGCCCGCTGGGCGACTCCGGAGGCTCGCTGGAGTACTTTTGGAAATCAGAGGGAGACGTCTCAGAGCTGCGCAAGCCCCAGGACCTCTGCTCGCTCTACAAGACCTACTCCGACTTTGCCAGCAGTCTGTCGAGGGAGATCCTGGGCTCGGTGTGCGGCTACCAGTCCCCGACGGACATGTCGGACAACAAGAACCTGAGCTGCGTCTGTCACAAGGAGTTCCAGAACCCCGCGGGCCACCTGATGAAGCTCTCGGAGATCCAGGAGGCCGTGACGGTGGACAAGCTGCAGCAGAGGCCTCAGTCTCTGAAGGACGGCATCCAGCGCTTCGCCACAGACCTGGTGGAGATGAGTCTGGGCAGCGCCCTGCGGGACCTCCAGAAGGGCGTGTCCCAGTGCACCACCACGCTCTGCCACCTGGCCGCCAGGCTCACCTCCTCCGTGTTCCAGATGGCCTTCCACGAGATCGGCATGCGGCGCGCCATCGTGCTGAAGGAGCGGGCCATCAGCGGCCTGGCCGGCTTCCTGGTCGGCGAGGCCGTGTCCGGGGCACTCAAGGAGTTCCTGACGGTCAAAAAGCAGATCTTCAACAGCACGGTGTCCCAGTTTGCTGCAGACTTGGCCGAGGAACTGGTGTTTGAGGGCATCATGGAGGTGTGTCAGTTCTCCCACCCCTCGACCCCTCTCACCCCTAGTGACTGGTCCTTCGGCCAAGCGAGAGGGGAGGCAGGGGAGGAAGATGATGACGATGAAGAAGAGGAGGTGGTGTGCTCCTATGCTTCAGACCTGTCCGAGTCGGTCATACAGGAGGCTTTCATACAACTCTCCCAGGCTGACGTGGCCTTCACAAGCCAGGCAGCCATCAGTGTTTCTCTGGACAACGTCTGCTACGTCAGCTCCGACGACACCAGCACACACACCTGCAGTACCGTCACCGGTTCGCAGGTGTGCCACGCCGACACAGCCGCCGACGGGACCCCCGGTCCATCAGGGGAGAACGGGGTCTGCACGGTGAAGAAAGCTCTGTTTACGGTATCGGGGATGGCAAGCTGCATTTCTGTGCCACAGGCAGGCCAAGCCCTTTCCCTTCCCCCGCCTTCCGAAGAGACCTGTCAGTTTAAGTCAGCACCTGCCCCCACGTCACAGACCAGCCCCAAGAGGACAGTGGTGACGACGGCATCTTCAGACACCACCGCCGCCACGCAGACGGAGCACTACCCTCAAGGACCCCACACACACGGTCCCCGGGGAGACGCCGCTGAAGGGAAGTCCCCTTTCCACCACTTCTCGGGCAACATGGTGGACATGATAGTCAGCGAGGCATGTGAGCTCATGACCGCCACCAAGATGAAAAAGAGTTTTGGTGACTGCGCAGAGTTTTTCACCAAGAATATCGGGAGCAGGAGAGGCTCCTCTTCTAGGCCTGGTTCAGTCAGCGACGATCTTCCTGACTCCCCATTGGTGCAGAGAGCTGGCCAGGAGAGCTTCACATATGACGCCGAGGACTGTGGGGGTGTGAGTCAAAGCAGTCCCCCCGAACAGACGTCCGGGACACACATTGAGCCGTCTCAGACAAAATGCCCAAGCAGAGGTAGTGGGGAGTGTATCCCTAGTAGTGGTGGGACAGGGGAGATGCTTCCTGTGACCATGCACTCTTTAGATTTACCCGGAGCCAGGACAGGAGTCCAGAGGAAGATCTGCATCCCCAGGGATGAGTCCGCCCCCAGCTGTGCTCTGAAGACCACCAGAACACCTGGAACCCCTCCCTCCAGCCCCCAGCAGCCCAGCGAGGTGTCGAAGGAGAAGCAGATCAGGCAGTTCTCCAAGAAATTAAAAGGCAAGCTGGCCAAGGAGTTCTCCCCGGCGACCCCACCCCCTACC
>OMLJ01051755.1:0-15375 GCA_900302595.1 Gadiculus argenteus | reverse complement strand
CCAATTGTATTTATTAAGTCATTGAAGAGACATCTGTCTCCTCCTGTGTTGTTGAAGGCATCTCATCCCATGCTGCGATGATCCGGACGTTGTGGTGCAGAGTGGGGGCACGGCAGTCTATAAATAGAACATATCTTCTCCCAAACCTCTCTGGCTTTACCAAGCAGCCCACCGCTGGTGAGCCTCCACGAACCAGCACCGTCCCGGCAAACAAGTCCCCCTCCAGGCCCGGCTGCCTGGGCGCTGGTCAGTGTGAGCCCATACAAGTGGCTCGTTTCTCCCATCAGTTTCAAGGACTCTGCAGCGTCTTACCAGGCGGCCATGGGATGTACACGGAAAACGTTTCACAAATGCGCCATTATTCCACAACCCTTGGGAAGTCCGTACTAAAAGCGGCTCTAGTACCTGGGAAAAGGGTTCCCAAGGGGCCGAGAACGAAGCAGCCATCACGAACAAATCAGCCCTTACACGTGGAGAACCAGGTGCGTCAGACACCAGCGGTGTCTTTCACAGGAGTCCTGGAACTATAGCCTGTGGTGCTTTTAATACGTTTGGTTAATCCATTCTGCCCTTTGTAGATGATGCAGTGCATAGCCTTTGCGACGGCCGACCAGTACCACTTGCCAACCCTGAGCCACGACCTCATAAACCACGGCTTCAGTGAGGTGGAGTTACCCAGAGGTGATGTCTAGGGCTTTGGTTGTCTCTCCAGGCTCTAGGGGTTAAGGTGTTGTTTGTTCCTTGGGCAAGACGCCCTAACCCTACCTGCAGGGCTCATACATGAAGTAGTTAGTTAGAATTCAATGTGAGTTGCTTTGGATAATAGTAGAATAAGAGTTGATAAATTATCCACAGGTTGTTTCTTCTTTTAGATGCCTCGAACGTGCTTGTGATTTGTACTGACTTGGTGGCCAAGCCTGACGACATCGCTCTGATGTTCTTCTTCAGGTAGAGCGATGCTCTGCTCCTTCTCACTGTGTTCACTACCTGTCCTATGAACTACAGTTATGATGTGCTCATGACAGACTCCGCCTCCTCCATGTCAACCTTTCAGAGAGGGCTCCGTGGTGTTCTGGAACGTCGAGGAGAAGACGGTGAGCCACGTGGGGCTTTAAACGGTCAACATATACAATTGAGTTGTTATTGTCAGTCACAGTCTTTGTTGTCAGGATATTTAGTTGGTGTGGATGGTAAGGATAGTTGCCATCCACACCAATCATAGAACTCTAGTTCTATATTTGAAGGCATAGCCAAGCTCATAAGGCTCAGCCTAGATGCCGTAGCCTACATGAAGTAGAACGATAGTTATGTTATTACTGTAGTTCTATGTTAGTTATGTTATTATAACTGTAGTTCTATGATAGTTATGTTATTATACTACTATACTATAATACTGCTGGCTCTATGCATGCAACATAAAACTGGGGAGACCACTCTGTTTCAACAATAATAAAGACTTTGTTTAATAGGGTAATAATAATAATTGTGGTGCAAGTCAGTATAAATGTAAGTAACCAAAAAGGTCTTGCGAATATCAGTTCATGTATTACAACCAAAGGAACAAAGGAAATCAAATCCAGGTCTGTTGTCTGAGCAGGCTCTTTATACTGCGGTCCAGCCCCCACCTGCCCACAATCTCCTAATTAGGAGAGAGAAACACAGCAGGGGGGGTCAAACACCCACCTGGGTCGTCACATATGATAGTTATGTTATGATTACTCTAGTTCTATGATAGGTATGTTATGATTACTCTAGTTCTATGATAGGTATGTTATTGTAACTCTAGTTCTATGATAGTTATGTTATAACTACTTCTATGTTAGTTATGTCATTATAACTCTAGTTCTATGATAGTTATGTTCTTATAACTCTAAATCTATGATAGTTATGTTATTATAACTCTAGTTCTGTGATAGTAGGCTTCGCCTTATGGGCTTGTCCCGTGCGCCTACCTGAAATACAACAACATGGTGCTGTGCTGCCTGTGTCCACAGATGAAGAAGGCCATGAGGCTGCTGGAGCGGCATGAGCTCCAGCCCTACGAGGTGGCCCTGGTCCACTGGGAGAACGAGGAGATCAACTATTCCATCGGAGAGTATGTTGGTTTACCTTCTATCGTGTTCGCTGTCATAGAGTATGCGTGCAGTATGTTGTTAGTGGGCTGGAATTACCGATCCTTTTTAGAACCCATATTGCTTTTTTAAGGTTAGTAATGATTGCATTTGGGGGTACTACTAGAATAGGGTTACATGCCTGTATGTTAAAATACTATTATTCTCACATGCTAATTTATTTTAAAAAGAAATCGGCAAATACACACCCTGAGAATTTGTAAACATTGCGGGTAGCCAGGAGGCGGGACTTCTGCACTTCAGCACCGCCCACTGCACAGTCTGACGTCACACCGTTACAGAAGTAAAGTTTGAGCACAAACAAGCTGCCTCACACACTTATTGAGGGGCGTTTTGGGTGGGCGCGAAAACTCCCCCTGGCTCCCCATAAAACATTCATACATACATCATATAACAGTCTAAATTAAGCAAAGGGAAGAGTGGAGAAAGCATGATATCAACCCTTTAATGTTATTACCCTTTTTCTCAGGGGGAATTCCAAGCTACAACGTGGGAACTTCATGCTGAACAACGAGATGGATCAGGACGAGGCTGTTTTGGAGAAGTTTGCCTTCTCCAATGCACTGTCTCTGTCAGGTAAACAAGTCCTGTTCGACAAACCCTCGGTGGTGGTGACATGTGAACCATAAGATCACCGTCTTTGCTGTTTTTATATTTGGAATATATCTGTGAACAGCAAGAACCAGATGTCAGTTGCATTGGCTGCCTATTTGGATCAATCAAAAAGTGTAGTTTATTTTCTTTCACAAAATACCAACTTCTGTTAGTATTGGTGCATATGTACTGCAGTTGTATCGATGGTAGTGTTAGAGTAGTAGCTGTACGGGGTTAGCAGAGCACTCTGTCTTTAACCTCTTTTTCTGTTCCAGTCAAGCTAGCTATATGGGAGGTGGCTTTGGACAACTTTGTGGAGTCAATTCAGCCAATCCCAGAGGTAAGGTAGATATAATGTATAGAGTAAAGTGAAATAAAGAAGCATGATGAACAGTTATATTATTTCCTTTGATTGACAGTTTCCTATTAAAGTTCAGTTTTCTAGAAGTATCCTCAGGACAGATTTTGGCCTCTTGTTTTTCCGACCAGATGCTGAAGTCAGGCAACAAAGTGAAGCTGTCCAGAGCAGACGTTATGCAGAAGATAGGGGAGCTCTTCGCCTTACGGTAGAAACCTCCTGATGGTGCTCCACTGTTTGTAGTCGCAGCACTCCTAGTCCACATGTGTGTCGGTGGGGGCTAAATGGATAATACAAACACTACATATTTAGCAATAGCTATTTTCTGACATAACATTCATTATTATTTTCTGCACATTTTCACTGTGTGTGTGTGTGTGTGTGTGTGTGTGTGTGTGTGTGTGTGTGTGTGTGTGTGTGTGTGTGTGTGTGTGTGTGTGCCTGACAGACACTGCATCAACCTGAGCTCAGATCTGCTCATGACTCCAGACTTCTACTGGGACCGGGAGAACCTGGAGCAGCTCTACGACAAGACCTGCCTGTTCCTGAGCATCAGCCGACGGGTCAAAGTGAGCCCCCTACTGCCACATGTGCTATATACTACCATATACACTATAGAATAATCAGGGGTGCTATATACTACCATATATACTATAGAATAATCAGGGGTGCTATATACTACCATATATACTATAGAATAATCAGGGGTGCTATATACTACCATATACACTATAGAATAATCAGGGGTGCTATATACTACCATATATACTATAGAATAATCAGGGGTGCTATATACTACCATATACACTATAGAATAATCAGGGGTGCTATATGCTACCATATATACTATAGAATAATCAGGGGTGCTATATGCTACCATATACACTATAGAATAATCAGGGGTGCTATATACTACCATATATACTATAGAATAATCAGGGGTGCTATATACTACCATATATACTATAGAATAATCAGGGGTGCTATATACTACCATATATACTATAGAATAATCAGGGGTGCTATATACTACCATATATACTATAGAATAATCAGGGGTGCTATATACTACCATATATACTATAGAATAATCAGGGGTGCTATATACTACCATATATACTATAGAATAATCAGGGGTGCTATATACTACCATATATACTATAGAATAATCAGGGGTGCTATATACTACCATATATACTATAGAATCATCAGGGGTGCACGTAACTGGTACGCAAGTACGCATGCGCGCCTATAATCAGGGATGCGTAACGTCACTTGTGTCTCTACTGCTCTTTTGCGTAACTAACCTTCAGGTCATCAAAACAAAACTATGCGTGTATCTTGTCAACTGTGGTGTTCCGCCACCTGCAAAGAAAAGGCAAATGGAGCCCGGGCAAAATACAATATTTTTTCAGAAAAGTGGCTCCGATTTGCCCTTGCTGGAAACGAATGATAAGCGCACTGAAATGTCCACTCATGTGCGCTGTGAACCGAGACCTGCGCAAAATCAGCTGATCACAACGTTCGTTACTGTGAGACATTCCGTCATGGTCAAGCTGCTGCAGTTTTATTTATAAAAGGTGGAGCAAAAAACACTGCTGTGCTCAAGAAGTTGTGTATTGAAAATGGGATCTCCTTTGTAAAACTGGTAAGTTTCATAACATCAAATGTTATTTAAACAACGCTACGTGTGGAGTGTGTACAAAACACCATCTCCTGGTACTCATCTGAGTAACTCGCAAAAAAAGTTATGTGCACCCCTGATAATAATAATATATACTATATACTACCATATACTACCACCTACCGTCACATAGCGTTTAGTGAGTGAAATGCTGGTTGACTCCTGGCTCATTTCTGACCAACAGGGTTTTGTTATTGGCTATTGGTTCAGAATTACACCTGCGCTTCTTAATTTGGTAACCATTAACAAAAAAGGCCCATTAACTAACCATTAATTAATCTTAGTTAATGCAGTAATATGCATTAACTGCTGATCGTGGCATGTTCAATAATCGATCACTATTGACTGAACACAGAGATTTTATTTAAAGATGCCGGGTGTCGGGTGTTAGGCTCGGACGTCGTGCTCATCATTAATTTGCCTAAACGCAAGTTAAAACCTAGAGGGTGCTGTTACTGCATTTGTGGGTTGTTTGAGCGTGTATAATGAAAAATCCTCATTCCAGTTGGTGGTTCATTTGACATTTAGGGCATTTAGCAGACACTTTATCTAAAGTGACTTACAACGGTTAATTTACACGTTCACACACCGATGGCGGAGTCAACCATGCAATGCGAGCCAGCAGTCAGGGTGAGGTGTCTTGCTCAGGGACACATCGATACTCGCAACCTCGAACTAGCAACCTTCCGGTTACAAGTCAACCCGCTCTAACCCCAACTATCTAATTCAAAACTGATGGGAGAGGTTTTCAGCCATGCAGATCCTCAGACTGGCAGATATTATTCATATAATACTGTAATCATAGGGAAATTTACTTGTTTTGTTATTGGCTATCAAAATGGCTTCTCATTTATCTGGAACAAATGTTTTCGATCTGAAGTGACTTTTTATGTGTTTATACAGTACATATGTACAACATGCTGCATTAACGCGAGACTCCTATCAGGCGATAAAAATAATAAATCGATAAATATCGCTGTTAATCTATTTTCTGGGTTGGGTTGGGAGCTGGGTGAGTTGTTTGTCTTATGGAATCTCCCTGCTTCTCCGCCCAGCGCTCATCCGCTGGTTTATATCACTGTGTGACCTGTTGCCCTGCATGCCCTCACACATTGCTGAGATCATATGCTGCATATGCTAAAAACATTTAAAAAACATCCACTTTGTGTGGATTATTGATATTAAGCAACGTGTGCGGATGACATTACAGCTCATCTGTGCATCTCTACCGGTGTGAGCATGCGTGCGAGTGGAGGAGACGTCTTCCGCTGCGAGTGCGATGTGCCTACAGTTCAAAATTCATGTTTAACTGAATACAGTTAGTAATAACAGTTAGTAAACACAAGTACATCTTATTAAACAAAATGTATTTTCATCACCAATTATCATAGAACAGGTTTTTCAAGCAGTTTGTCATTCATTTTGGAAACAGGATATGAGCCCTGGTCTAATGCGCCACCTGGCTTGAGAAACCTGTTTTCAAAGACTTACTTTTAGTCATTATTTAGGTAGCACACACATATTATGAATGCCTTCAGCAGTTTTAATCTAGATTAATTAGATTAATTAAAAATATTACAGTGAGATTAATCTAGATGAAAAAAAAATCTATGCCCACCACTAATTAATTACAATTAATAAATAAACATGAGATTTTATTTATTTTTGGGGGGGTTTTAACGGCTTGCATAATGTGGATCTCAGGGTTGAAATTCAAATTTGTGATGACAGTTAAACTAGTTAGAAGTCAGTTAAACTCTTGGAGAAAAGCGTGATAAATGACCAGATAGTAGATCGTTGTAAAATGGCGTTGTTCGTTTGTGTGTTCCAGGTGGTGAACGAGAAGCTGCAGCACTGCACAGAGCTGACCGACCTGATGAGGAACCACCTGAGTGAGAAGCACAGCCTGAGGCTGGAGTGGATGATAGTCATCCTCATCACTATAGAGGTAACCCTGAACCTGTACCTCAATACTATAGAGGTAACCCTGAACCTGTACCTCAATACTATAGAGGTAACCCTGAACCTGTACCTCAATACTATAGAGGTAACCCTGAACCTGTACCTCAATACTATAGAGGTAACCCTGAACCTGTACCTCAATACTATAGAGGTAACCCTGAACCTGTACCTCAATACTATAGAGGTAACCCTGAACCCGTACCTCAATACTATAGAGGTAACCCTGAACCTGTACCTCAATACTATAGAGGTAACCCTGAACCTGTACCTCAATACTATAGAGGTAACCCTGAACCTGTACCTCATCACTATAGAGGTAACCCTGAACCTGTACCTCAATACTATAGAGGTAACCCTGAACCTGTACCTCAATACTATAGAGGTAACCCTGAACCTGTACCTCATCACTATAGAGGTAACCCTGAACCCGTACCTCATCACTATAGAGGTAACCCTGAACCCGTACCTCAATACTATAGAGGTAACACTGAACCTGAATAGATGGATAATAACGGTACAGGTGACATACATGATGATCATACAACACGACATGCATACAACATTAAACAATAATCCTAGATGGGAATTCAACCCGCATCCCTCCTCAGAGGAACGCAGGCTGAAGACCGACGCAGTGAAGAACGTGACAGCTTCTTATACACTTCTGACTGGGGCTCTGAGGGCAGCTGTGTCCCCCAATAAACCAAACCCGTTGTTAACCAGATGGTAATCTATCGATTGAAGCTTCTCTGGATGTCATAAAAATGGGTTTGGAGCCGTATCTTCTCAGTTCGAACTCTTGGCTCCCCAACTCTCTGCAGGAGGTCAGGAACTGCAGCCCCTCTGAAGGTGTCATAAACACACACAGGCCCAGAGGCACAGTATGTCACAGCATGTGACAACAGATATTTCCTATTCCATTAAACACAGAGGTTAACATCCCTAGTTGAATTGGAAGACACTCATTGGAAATGCAGGATGAAACAAAGCCTAAGTTTATAAAAGGTAACAGCATACAGATGTTTCCATGAGTCGATACTATAGAGGTAACCCTGAACCTGTACCTCTATACTATAGAGGTAACCCTGAACCCGTACCTCAATAGGGTTAGGTGAGAAGGGTGATGGTTGATGGGGACTGTGTGGTCTCAGGTGCAGCTGGCCTATTGTAGTGATTGTAGTTGATGGGTGATGTTTGTATGATGGTGACGGATGGATGAATTGTGGTGAAAGTGATCTCGTTTATGATTTTTGGTTTAGGCCTGTGGGTGCAAGTGTGTGTAGTCGGGTGATCCAAAGGTGCTCTGTGTGTTTCCGTTGTGCAGTGGTCCATCTGGGGTTTGATTCCAGGCCGGTGATAGTGAGGTGGGTGATGGGGTGTAGTGAAAACTGCTGAACAAGTGTGGTTTGTAGGTGTTGCTGTTTGAAGGTGTAGAGGTGCTGTTTGAGTCGGGTGATCATGGTGTGTTTGGTTTCTCCGATGTAGTGTTTATGGCAGTGTGTGCATGTGATGATGTAGACTATGTTTGGTGAATCAATAGGGTTAGGGTTAGGGTTAGGGTTACCTGTACCTCAATACTGTAGAGGTAACCCTGAACCCGTACCTCATCACTATAGATCAGCGTTTCTCAACTGGTGGGTCATGACCCAAATGTTGGTCGCGACTCGTTTTGAATGGGTCACAGAGTGTAGGAGAAAAATAAATAAATAAATAAATAATTATTGAACATGTGTAAAATAATATGAACAAAATAATGAGCAATAAAATGCAAGAAATAAAATATATACAAACGAATGGGATCCTCAGGATCCTAAGAAACAAATGCGTAACTCAAATAATACAGCTCCGGGGCTACAGACTGCGACCAAATGGTCGCATTTTGTGACCAAAATGTGAGAGTGTGCAACTGAATCTTACCTCTGGTCGCACATGAACCGGTCGAGTACTTTCGAAGACGATTCTATGAGCTGAGGGCATCACAGAAGTGCTGCCCTCAGCTCATAGAGTTGAGTGCATGTTCCAACCAACAAGGACAGGCACTCTGCCTCTTAACATAGCTCATTGTATTGCAATGGTCAAGAAAGCCCACAGAATAGCGGAAGAGCTTCTCTTACGTGCAGCAATTACATGGTCAGACAGGTTATAGATCAATTGCTGGCAGATAAGCTGAAGACCATACCGCTGTCTAATGATACCATAGGTAGGCGCATTGAAGAATGCGTCTGGTGAAATACATTTGCTTGGTTTAAATAAAAATGGGTTGCGACATAATGACCATGGAAAATGTACGTCCCAAGGCCAGACCAGTTGAGAACCACTGGTATAGAGGTTACCCTGAACCCGTACCTCAATACTATAGAGGTTACCCTGACCCCGGAGTCCTTTGTGATGGGCCTCCAGAGTCAATGTTGTTAAGATTTACATGAAAGTCAAGCCTTTGTTCATCCAGAAATATTATGTCTATGTTCTAATTGTACACATGTTCAATTTGGATGTATTAGCAACACATGAGTAAGTTCCTATGTGGAGATCCTGAACTTGTTCCGCTTTTCTTGTTTTCAAGGTCATGTTTGAACTGGCAAGAGTCCTCTTTTAAACGGTTCAACTAAGGTCGCAACCAACGTTTTGTGGATCGGCATTTACAAAAGAAGACTTCTGAATGACAGAGCCGCAGAGAGCCTGGATCTCTATGGGAGTTATAAACCATCAATGAATGTGAATGAGCCCCTTGCTGTTGTATAATTATCTTTCCATATCAGGCAATAAATCCTATTTAAAATCAAGCATTTTGTTTTGGACCTCTTTTATTGGATGCAACTTTTCAGTATGCATTATTTTATATTTGGATAAATATAGTTATGAGAGCACACATCGTCTTGTAGCCTTGTCTAAAATCCTTAATTTATAATAGTCTAGAATTAACCAAGTTGTGTGGGTCACATTTTAAAAAAAGAGTAACCTTCAAATTCTTCAGACATTTATTGAAATAGAATATCATCGCAGTGGCATTTTGTACACATTTGTAAATATATTGGTGCATATGGAAACGTGTATTTTTATTTAAAACATTTGTTTTTGTGTTATCTGATTGGAGGGAATGTTGAATACATCAGTGAGGCAACATACAGTTTGCTCTTACAAGCACATTTCCTATCTCATTC
Organism: Gadiculus argenteus; assembly: GCA_900302595.1. NCBI lineage: Eukaryota > Metazoa > Chordata > Actinopteri > Gadiformes > Gadidae > Gadiculus > Gadiculus argenteus. Next base: position 5,484 of record OMLJ01051755.1, on the reverse strand, counting down.
TTCCACTCTCATCTCCAGCTGCCTTCAAATACTGAAAATGAGACACTGGTAGCCAAGGTGCCATGAATGGGTAGAATACAGTTAAGGCGCTGTGGATTATATAGTGATATATATATATATATATATATATATATATTACTGTAGTAGTACATTTCTTTAGTAATATATAAATATGCGATCTTAGCTCAGTGCAATTGAAACATATTTGTGGTAATACGTTATAGAGCAGTGTGGCAATCTTGCGCTCATATCAAAATGTCTAAATTTAAAAAAAAGTACAAAGTCAATGCAGTTGCATCAGTATGGCCAAGAAACCGTTGTCCTGGATACGTTTATCTAGTTGGGAGTGTTACTTATTGCCTTGGTTTTCAGTTAACCACGTCTATTTGGCTTCACTTGTATATAGATCCTCCTCATATCAAAATATAATAGCTGTTATATAGACGTTATCTTTTTATATAGTTTGATTGTTTTCATATTGATTGCATTGTTTCTGTTTTTAAAACGGAAACAATTACACATTCATTTGGACCACCTATTATTACAAAAGATTCATTGCAAAGTGACTTCCTAAAACTGCAAATTATAATGTTTTACCTATAAAAGCACAGGACAGTTCCTTCAGCTAAATATGTATACATTTCAGCTGTTACAAATAGAAATAGAAATGCACCCGGTAAAATAATTGTAGTATGCAGTATGAGAATGTAGGTGACGGGTTTTTCTGAGCTTTGAGTTTACAAGCTGTCTCTACAGCAAGAGCTGAATATATTAATGAAATTAATATGCAAATAAATAATTCTAAATGTACCCCAAACCAGAATATCGGACAATTAGTATGAAAAAGTTATCTTTCCATTCCTGCGTTTTTTCCTTTACTTCTTTCTTCTCCTTTGTCAACAGCCGTCAACTTCCACGCAGTTACACCTTAAGAAAACACAGACATCAAAAAAGAGTACATAGTAAGCAAACATGAATATTAGGAAAACAAGATAATCTGGTGATTGCTTTCATATTTGAAAGAAGTAATTTAAAAAGTCTCACCCTTTCTTGATTCTGGAGTTGAGAGGAATTAGTCCAGCTCCTTGCAAATCAAACTTGTCTCAGTTAGATTCCAAATTTGTGAATCCTCCTGGGCAATAGCAAAGTCTTCCCCTTCTCTCTCTATTTCATGTATTTCTCCTTTCGCTTGTATTTCTTCTGGGCTACTTTCTTCCTCAATGTGAGCATGACCAGTTGTATCCAGGAACTCTTCTTCTTGGTTTTCGGCCTGAGAACCTTCCAATTTACTTTGCACAGACTCTTGGGGTTCATTCCTAGTCTTCCCTGCACCTTCTTGCTTGCCAATGTCCTCCTCTGCATCTAACCAGACATCCTGCTCCAGTTCCCCTTCCCCTTGTGGGACAGGTTCTGCTGACTCAACATCAACCTCAGGCGGAACCGGCCGCCTGGATGGCACGGTTCTCTCTGTTTGTTCAATGTGCACTAAGTGTTGCGGTGTTGTTTCCAAAGGCTCCCCAACATTGTGAGATAGCTCTGTTTCACTCAGGAACACGACTTGCTCTGAGCCAACTTGTGGTGCCAGTGGTTCCACCTGAATCATCTCCCTTGTTGAATCTAATTCTTGAACCAGTCCTGTGACTTTTATCACCTGAGTTACTGAAACCTCAGATACACATGGCTTCTGAAGGCTCTCGGGTACTTCTGCCATTTGGAGTGTTCTCACTTTTTCTATTGCCTCTTCTAGTTGGACACCAACCTCAGGTTGTTGGCGCTGTGTTAAGGGGTCTTTTATTTCTGTTAACGCTATTTGAATGTTTGGTTCCACTTTCTTTGTAACTTGAATTTCTGTTGCCTCCATTTCAATAGTTGGTTCTCCTTCCTCACTTGGTGTGACCATCTCACGAGGGTGAATTTGCTCCTGTTTTGCATCCATAATTTCCATCGCAGCTACTTCCTGTGGTGAAAATGATGAATCCTCTGTGAGATGTGCGTCAACTTTAGGTTCATCAAGATCTGTTGCCTCTATTGCTTGGACAACAACTTTAACGGTGACTTTAATGTTGGTCAGTGCAATTTTAATGTTTTGTTCCACTTCCTCTGTTACTTGAAGTTCTGTTCCCTCCATTTGAAGAGTTGATTCCAGTTCCTCAGTTGCTGGAAACTCTGTTCCGTCCATTTGTATTTTGGGTGCCACATTCGCTTCTACATCCTCAGGCGCCTGGATCTGTTTTAGTGGTTCACTTTTCTGTTCAATTCCTAATTCTTCTACCTCCTTTTGAATGTTAGGTTCTACTTTCTCCAATACTTGAGGTTCTGTCACCTCAATTTTAATAGTTGGATCTTCTTTTTCATTTACTTGAAGTTCAGTTACCTCCATTTGTATGTTGGATTCCATATTCTCTGTTGTTTGAATTTCTTCCACCTCCATTTCACTAGTTGGTTTCACTTTCTCAGATGAGGTTATTATTTGAGGGACTACTATGTCCTGTTTGGCCTCAATCGTTTCATTTGCAGCAAATAGCTCTGGGGAAAATGATGAATCCTCTTCTATGACAGTTTTATCTGATTCCTTTTTTAATTCAACTTTAGTTTCATCTAGATCGGGTTTGAGTTTATCTATGGAGACATCGTCTGTCGTCGCAAAAACATTTATTGAGGCGGTTTCCTCTTCATTTCCAATTTCAGTTACGGGTAGAACTTCTGGTGCTGGTCTTTCGATAGATGCATCAGAATTGTTTTCTGTTACTTTTTTAGCCTCCAATTCACTTGGTTCACTTTGTATAATTTCTGTTGCTTCTTGTTCATCAGTTGGTGGAGTGACAATAACTTGTACTGCAGACACAGGCTCTTCCTTCAAACAAGACCCCTCCTTTGCCCCTTCTTCAGACACTTCGGCCTGGTTTTCCTGTTGATCCATCTCCTTTGCGGTGACATTATCCATCTTATCAAGTATCTCCTCCTCTGTCGCCAGGGAGGTGGATACATTCTCTACCTCATTTTGAACTGTGCAACCATTGCCCACGTCCTCTTTGGCATCTGTGACTCCCTCCTCAGCTGATTTGACCTCAACATCTCCCTTGCTTTTTTCGGCCGTCTCTATCCTGCCCTCCTGTACACATGTTTCCAGGACCCTGGCAGGCTCTACAGTGTCATGGGGCTCTTCTTCAGTTGCCATGACATCTAACATAGGTTGACTGTTTGGTGTTTCTCTGTGGGCATCATCACCCATTGAGGTTTTGACACTGCATTCTTGCATTGCTGCACCAACTTCGTCCTGCATTGCTGCAACATCCTCAACCATCTCCAGATTTTCTTCTACCTCAGCAAGTTTATCGATATCACCCTCATCATTTACTGCAGTAGAGACCACTTCCACTTCAGGCACTACCAAGGCCACATGGTCGTCTACATGTTGTTTTTCAAATACTTCAGGTACATACGTCTTCCGGTTAATCAAGAGCATTTTTACTGATGTTGGCGCCTCCAAGACCTCTGTAACTTCTGTTCCAGAGGTAACAGAAGTATTGTCTGTGTCTGGAGTTGGGATAACTTCAGAGAGAACATATTTCTGAAGCACTTGGGGTGTACTTGTGTCTGAGTTGATGGAGGCTATGTCAACTTCTGTTGATCCATCAAATAATTTTGAAATGGCTGCAAACTCATCATCATTTTTGACAGTGCACTGTCTGGGAATTTCATCAGGGTCTCCCACTACAGTTCTAAGCACTTTTTCAACTAGTGCTTGTGCTGCTGTCAGTACTGCTGCTTCCTCCTCAGCTTCAGCTGTAGTTGAAGCAGAGGCCTTTTCTCCATCAGTTACTGGGATGTCTCCAGATAGAACTTGCTTTCCAATAACCTCAACCATACTGGACCCCAAAATCAGAGGGGCTATTTGGACAGTAGGTGGAGCTTCAAACTCTTTTTGAACAACTTTACCATCTTTTTTTACGACACTCTGCTGGGGATCTTCATTAAGGTCATTATCCCCGGTTGGAAGAGCGCTACCCCCAACCACTTGTAGCAGTACCTCAGTTTTATTCTCAACTACAGCTGTCACTGAGACAGAGGCTCCATTGGGGACTGTGATGTTTTCAGATACAACTTGCTTTTCAAGAATCTCAACAATAGCAGCATTGGAATCCAGAGAATCTACCTGAACAAATGCTGATGCTTCCAATTCCTTTTTGACTTCAGTGACCGTGACATCTGTAACTGAAATGTGCTGTGGTTCTTCATTTAGGTTGCTTTCTACAGTAACAGGCTCTTTTACCAACAATGATTGCTCTGAATGCATTACTTTTTCATTTTCCACTGTAAGAGCTTGCTCTGTCAGTAACTCTGTTTCATTCTCAATTTGAGCTGGCTCAGAGGCTACATCGTGTACTTGGATGCCTTCAGATATATCCTGCTTTTCAAGAACCTCAATGATACCAGCATTAGAGTCCGCAGAAGCAAAATGAATATGTGTCGGTGGATCCAATTTCTTTGTGACTTCAGCAACCTGGACATCATCTGTGACTGAAATGTGCTGCGGTTCCTCACCAAGGTCACTTTCCACAATTACAAACTCTTTTTCCAACAGTGATTGTGCTGATTGAGTTACAGTTTCTTTCTCATCTTCAACTTGTATCAGGGTGCTGGCATTCACTGCGTTAGATTCAAGATTTTCAGCTACATCTCGCTTTTCAAGAACCTCAATGATACCAGCATTATAGTCCACAGATGCTTCCAATTCCTTAGTAATGTCAGCGATCTGAACAACATCTGTAACTGAAATGTGCTGTGGTTCCTCAATAAAAGCACTTTCTCCAACTACAAGCTCTTTTTCCAACAAACATGGCTCTGGTTGAGTTACAGTTTCTTTGTCTTCTTCAACTGTACTGACGGGTTGGGCATTCTCTGCATTAGATCCTAGGTCATCAAATGTAACTTGTTCTACAATAATCTCAACAATACTGGACTCTGAAATCAGAGGGGCTGTATGAAGAGTAGATGGAGCTTCGAACTCTGTGGACACCTTAACTACTTCATCTTCTTTTACCACAGTCTGTTGGGGAATTTCATTAGGGTCATAGTCCATGGTCGGAAGCCCTTTAACCACAATAGCTTCCTCTGTCAGTACCCCAGTTCCATTCTCAACTTCAGCTGTCACTGAGACAGAGGATCCTTCTGGCATGTCTCCAGATAGAACTTGATTTTCAAGAACCTCAATAATACCAGCATTAGAGTCCACAGAAGCTACATTAATATGTGTTGGTGGATCCAATTTCTTTGTGACTTCAGCAACCTGGACATCTTCTGTGACTGAAATGTGCCGCAGTTCCTCACCAAGGTCTCTTTCCACAATTACAAACTCTTTTTCCAACAGTGATTGTGCTGATTGAGTTACAGTTTCTTTCTCATCTTCAACTTGTATCAGGGTGCTGGCATTCACTGCGTTAGATTCAAGATTTTCAGCTACATCTCGCTTTTCAAGAACCT
>OMLJ01051748.1:0-10454 GCA_900302595.1 Gadiculus argenteus | reverse complement strand
TGTGGGGCTGGCTTGGGGTTACCACACACACACACACACACACACACACACAACCACACACATATGTGCACACACACAACCACACACATACGTGCACACACACACAACCACACACATACGTGCACACAGACACACACATGCACACATACACAAACACACATATATACACACACGCACCCAACAAACGCACACACGTACACAAATAAACAGTGTGATTCATGTGCGGGGGGCCTGAGGCGCCTCAGGGTGAGGAGCGTGTGTGTGTGTGTGTGTGTGTGTGTGTGTGTGTGTGTGTGTGTGTGTGGGGGGGCGTCAGACGCCCCCGCCGCCTGATGCTCTGCTGCTGTCTGTCACTCACTGGACTCATTACATCGTCCTCCTTCCTGCTCGCTACGCGTCCTGCTGTGCTTTGAGCCCAGCTAACAGCAGTCAGACCGAGAGCCTCTGAGAAGCTGTACGCTGTTATAACGCAGTCGATCCGTACCAGTTAAGAGTCGGGCATCCCCTCTCTAAAGCAGACCCTCTGAATCAGGGGTGTCAAACTCAAATACCCAGTGGGCCGAAATAAAATATTGGGTCCTAGTCGAGGGCCGGACATATTAAATGTTTTTTATGAACTTAAGATTTACACATATTGAATCTGAAAGTGGTCTTAAGCTTTGGCTTATTAGCTATTGCAATAATATTTATTCATTTTGAATGAGCCTAAACATGAACTCAGCCTTAGTGTTACACATAGAATCTGAAGTACAGTGGTGAATTACCTGAATTAATCTGAACTACACTAACAGTGCATGTGACATACTGGCGGACCAATTCTGATATGACATTAGATATTATCTGGGGGGCCAAATGAAATTACACTGCGGGCCGGATTTGGATTTGGGCCTTGAGTTTGACAGCTATGGTCTAGGGTGTGATACATTGTCATTTTAAAGAGTGTTTGTATTTTGTTAGGAGTGGGTCAAACAATCTCCAAACTAAAATAATTGAGTTGAAACTATTATTTTTGCATAATTTCTCGTCAGCACAAGAGGCGTGATTAACGGGCGGAGTTAAATTAGAAATTGCAGAACAGCTGGATACATATTTGTTTATTTTCGATTTGAACATTTTCTATTTGTCTCATTTATTATTATTTAAACAGTGAAGAAATGCTGAATAAATGCATCATATTTTTTCAAAAAATCGTTTGAATAATCGTGATTTCAATATTGACCAATATAATCGGGATTATGATTTTATTTTTTTTTACATAATCGAGCAGCCCTATATGAAACTGAAATGTACATATGCATGAGTCAACATGGTTTTGAGTGCCTGTGTTCGTCTTTGTGTTTGTTTGTATAGCATTATAGCGGTGAGTTACGAGGCCAGGGCGTGCGGTGTCACTCGTAACATGTGGGCGGACGATGCAAAGAAGCTGTGCCCGGACCTCCGTGTGGCACGGGTCCGAGAGGCCCACGGCAAGGCCGATCTCACACAGTGAGTATTATTATAATGTGTTCATCAATTATCATTGCTCACTCTGGAGTTCAATCATCCAACAAAACCAAGCAATAGGCTTGGGCGGTATCATTTTTTTTCCGTCATGCGTAATCTGACTCCGTCACTACGCAGACCCCTCGAGCCCTCATTCTTCTGCGTCGGGATGTCGGAGACGCGACGCAATTCACCACCAGGGTTGCCAGATTGGGCCATATTTCCCACCCAATCTGGCAACCCCATCTGTAGCGCGCTGCCGCTAGGGTTGCCAGATTGGGCGGGAAATATGGCCTGCGAGAGCTAGCGAGAGCCGTCACTTAGGTTTCGGTTTCGGTCACTTTCAGTTCACGCGTTCCTATTCCTATCAATTTGCACCGCTCGGTATTATTGTGTGCCGCAACACTGATAGAAAGAAATGCATCTGTATATTTTTGACGGTATTGAAAATCATACTGTCGGTATTTCTAAATACCCTGGTATACCGTAATACCGTCATACCGCCCAAGCCTACCAAGCAACCACCAATCGTGTTTCAGTTACAGGGAGGCAAGTGTCGAGGTGATCGAGGTGATGTCGCGCTTCGCCGTCATCGAGAGAGCGAGTATTGACGAGGCGTACATGGATCTTACTGATGCGGTTCAACTCCGGCTGAAGAACATGAGGGCGGGCGAGCGGATGGATCCAGACCTACTGCGCACTACCTTCATCCAGGGGTTCCCACTTGCTCAGGCTTCCCCCGAGCAAGGAGTATCTTCAGAGTCCCTGGACAAAGGTAAGACATGGGGCACTAATTGACTCTTCCTTTAGGAATACATATAACATGAAAGATGGGTTGCTCTGCTAAATGACCACATTTGAGTCTGTAAAAAGTTTGCCGCTTCCATACAAGCCTTGGAGTAAAGACGAAAAGGCGAAAAGACACTTGGCTGCTCTTACTCAAGGTGTTATGTTTTTGTATTTGTAACCATCATAATTGTTGTGAACAGTTGGTAGCCTCTATATGTACTGTATTTAGCCTACTATTAGAGTCGACCACCCTAACCACGAGACTATCCTGCCTACTTTAATATTGTATGTCACACTTTATATTCATTCTGATTTTACTTAAGTCATTTAAGCCCCTGGTCCCCAGCCTCCGTTCTTACCGGCTTCTTGTGGTCGTCAGAGGAGCAGCGGTCCAGGGGCCTACAACAGTGGCTGGAGACGGTCCCCCCAGCCCCGTCGGAGGGCCCCGGCTCTGCAGAGCTCCAGCTAGCCGTCGGGGCCGCCATCGTGGAGGAGATGAGGGCGGCTGTGGAGCAGCACACCGGCTTCCGCTGCTCGGCGGGAATATCACACAATAAGGTGGGAGGCCCTGCTTTCTACTGAAACGGCCAAGATTAATTAACTGCTTGTATAGATTTGTATCTGAAGTGAGGCGTAGGACAATCAAAAAGTAGCGATAGGAACCAGAACACAACGTTGCTGGTAATTGCATGCTATTTTTTATTCATGTTCTTTCATTTGCTATCCCACCTTTCCAGATTCTGGCCAAATTGTCTTGTGCTTTCAATAAGCCCAACCGCCAAACGGTGCTGCCCATGGACTCTGTGGCAGAGCTGTTCAGCTCTCTACCTGTAAGTAAGATGTGAGTATACAGTTGAACGCTGGTATAAGGCTTTAGCCACCTAGTTAGGGTTGGGAAACAAGGCAGACTCGAATGCTTAATCCTGGACAATGTAGCATTTGTACTGCAGCTCTTAATTATATCTGAACGATTCTCTCTATATCAGGTGGCAATCTCGATTAATGAGTTATTTCAATATCTATCGCCAGTCAGGTAACACAGGTGAATGAGCCTGTGGCTGACGTGCTATGTGCTATGTGTTTTTGTCCATGCAGTCGCAACCTGGGAGGGAAGCTGGGGGTGTCCATCACAGAGACCCTCGGTGTGGAGAACATGGGAGAGCTCACCCAATTCTCCAAGGCTCAGCTGGGACAGCACTTTGGAGACAAAACGGGGTAAGACCCGGAAATGTACAGCACTTGCAAGCAGAAGATGATTGACATGTAAAACGACACCTCACCGCCTGACACCACACATGTTCAGTCAATAGTCTTTGTTTGCTGAACCTCTGTTCACCAGTTGTCGTCTTTGTCTCTGCAGCCAGTGGCTCTATGACTTGTCACGGGGGGTGGATTTTGAACCAGTGAAACCGAGGCAGCTCCCAAAGTCCATTGGCTGCAGCAAAAACTTTGCTGGAAAGTCTTCGCTAGGGACGATTGAGCAGGTTAGAAAAATATTTATTTAATAATAACATGGGTCAGACATCAGAACTTAATTTTTAATTTTTTTTTATGAATTAGGAAAAATTAGTGACAGATTTAACCCTGTGTAGGTGAAACACTGGCTGCATCAGCTGGCCCTGGAGCTGGAGGAGAGATTGACCAAGGACCGAGACATGGTGGGTGTAAACAAACTGCTTTCCTCTGGCTTTAGTATTGAATGGGATATTTGTTGGGCTGATGGGTAGTAAGTGCCGTGGTTATGGGTTTGAACCCCAAGGTCTGCAGTCTATTTGTAGGAATCCTTGAGCAAGAGGCATGGTCCCCATCTGCTCGTTAATGACGTATCAAAAGAAAGTGCTACATGACCCGTCCAGTGTTTAGTTATGTCCTTATCATCTATCGTTTCGCTGTGTTCTGGCAGAACGGGCGGGTGGCCAGGCAGTTGACAGTGGGCGTCCGACACCTCGGAGACAAAAAGCCCAGCAGCTTCTCCCGCTGCTGTGCGCTGGTCCGCTACGACGTCGCCAAGATAACCGGCGACAGCTTCGCCATCATCAAGAGCCTCAACGCAGCGGGGAACCACCAGGCCGCATGGTAGGCAGGAGCAGACCCATGACGTTGACCGTGTAGTACCGTTTATACTATATTTTTATATTTTATATTATAAAATGTATAATGTAGTTGTAGTGGCTAGTAGGGCTTTGACTCCGAACTTTGTTATTCTAATATAATTTGAATATTAAAAAAAAAATGTGGCATTATTTTTTGTAAATGTCTTTGCTTGAACGTTGTTTTCAATTTAGATTCCGAGGCTTTTTCACGCCTAGTGAAGTTGTGTGAATCGCGACCTCATTAGCAAGGCAATCATTGGTAAAGGTTAAAGGTTTTGAAAACATCGTTGCCTGCCTATTGACGTTGACTGATACACTGCCCTCTGGTGGACAAAACATACAACTTAAGTTTGATACCAGATAGGTCTTACTGAAGGCATTTAATGGTCAAAATATTATTAATAAATATTCGAATATTAATAAACAAACGAACTTTGAATATGATTTTTGGGCAAAAGTCAATGTCCTAGTGGCTAGGATATTCAGCTCCTAGACTAATGCCGCATTTCCACCAGAGGGTGCGGGTTGGTTCAGTTTGCAAAGGTGCGGCACGGGTCGCGTTTCCACCGGCCAAAGTGGGTGTGATCCGGACTGAGCCGTATTGAGCCGTACTCGTCTCACAATTGGGGTACTGAGACGCCTGAAAGGGTGCCAGCAAGTTCAAGCTACACGCGCCGTCCGTTGATTGGTCGACAGAATCACTTCTGTCCGACGGGGGGTAATAACAAACAAACAGTACCCACAAGGTATTTCTGGACGGCGAAAGCTTAGCTTATTGAAGAAGAATGTTGCGCAAAAGTTTGCCGTCCTTCTTGGACGTCCTACACTGTTGCTCTTTGTTCCCGTTCTTTTTCCTTGGATTTATTGGAGGGCTACACTGTGCCGGGCTGCTATGAGGTCACAACGCTTAAGTAGCGGCTTGATACTGCTTGATACTGGTAATGCGTAGAGCAATACAGATAATCTATTACATGTGCTGTAATTGAAACGTTTCCATGGGGTTTTATTTTCCAGGAGTCCCGCTCTCACCCTGCTCCACATTTCCGCCAGCAAGTTCAGCGACACCCCCTTACCTGGAGGAGGGATAGCCGGCTTCCTGTCCAGCGATGTCACTTCCTCCCACGCCCTTTCCCCGGCCAGTGTTTCCCAAGGGGGGCTCGCATCCTCCGGGCTGAGAAGCAGGAGCGGTGGCGGTACTCCCAGCAAACCCGGCATGATCCAGTCTCTGTTCCAAAGAGCTGCTGAGAAACAGAAGCAGAGTACCGAAGAGGAAGAGGAAGAAGGGAAGGATGAAGATGGAGATGAGGAAGGTTCTGCGGTTTTACTGCCCCCGCCCGCTTCTCGTTCGGTGGCTTTCTCAAGTGATCAGTTGGAGACAGCGGCTCCAGCTCCCACCTCCACCACACTTCTGTCCTCTCATACCTCACCGGCAAAAAGCTCAGACGGTGGCATCTCGTCTTTCTTTCAAAGGAAAAGCATTGAGAGACGATTACAAACCGCAGCCACGTCGAGCAAGGCCCACAAGGGCCAACGTGTCGCAACCAGCCCAGTAGAGCTCGTTGGTGGGGTTGCCTCAGGCCTTCAGGCAGAGCAGAACTCGCAAGCTCCCGCCCGCCCATCTGATTGTCAGGAGTTGAGCGTAGAGCTGGGTTTGGACGATGGACCTCCCCCTTTTCCTGGGGACACTGGAACCGGCCCGGACGACGAGGACCTGGTGGCCTGCGAGCACTGTGGCCACCGGGTGCTGGCCTGGGATATGCCCGAGCACAGTGACTACCACTTTGCCCTGGACCTCCAGAAGTCCTTCACCTCTCCCTCCTCCACCCCCACCACAGCTGGCTCCTCTCTGTCCGCTGCCTCTCCTCCACCTGTCAGAACGGGAGCGTCCGCAACGAACCAGGCGACCCGAGGGAAGTCCAAGTCCAAAGGCCAGTCTGGACCCCATTCGAAAAGATCCCGACCCCAAGGGGGGCCCTTGGATTCCTTCTTTAAGAAGAACTGAAGATGTGTTGTCGTGGGCCATGCTAACCAAGGGTTATGGGTTTCCTTTGAAGAATTACTTTTCTATCATAATTGCTGTAACAAATTGAAAAATAGTTGTTGACTCTTTTGGCATGTCTTGAATAATGTCTAAAGACTCATTAAATGCACAAATATTTGATATTTACAACTATACTGGCATATTCAACTTTTCTGGATATATATTTTTGTATGGAAGATTTAAGAAAATAGTGTACAAATAAAAACAAGCTTATTGTAAACCATACCTTTTTGTTTTGATTGATTCATGTATATAAATGTATTTTACACCATCAAGCATAAGGAATATATACTGTGCTTATTTTTTACAATCATTAGTGAGTTTTCCAGACATGCAAACTCCTCACCTTTCTGCGAAATTTGCCGTTTTGAATATGCCGTTTTCTCACCTTTTTCAGGTGAGAAGAGTGCTGGTTTTGAAAACCAGTTTGCATGCCTGGTTTTCAAAAGTTGAGATGACTTGGTGTTGTCAGGGAAATCTAGCAGGGGCCCAGAGCTAATCTGAAAGTTCAGCAGTACAGCTTTAGGTGATAAGGCTTGTCAAAGACGCACACCACATCCCACACACACTACATTGATCAAGTATAGTAAACAACTGCCAATGTTGGTATTAACACTTCATAAATGCTAAAAGGAAAACTGGTTTGAACCAATGCTTATTTTCTTTTTGGTCTTTAGGTTGGGACATGTTTCCATGCTGTCAAGGTGTTGTAAACATGTCAACCGTGACTGGTTGCCTTAAGTCTAGTAATTAAGGAGCAGCTTGCTTGTTTTGTTGAAATGCTTTCTATGCTCAAACATTAGGAGAATTCAAATCATGAGGTGGAACAATTAAACCAAATTATGTGTCGATCATCTCAAACAAAATCAAGTAGGTACATTACTTTTATTTATGTACATCATAATATACAGTCTGGATTTGTACATAAACTTTTCATACTTCACCCAAATGATTAAAACATTACAATCAGTCTGTGAACTTGAGGTTGCAAAAAAGTGACAATCTGTGTCTAAAGGTTTAAAATTATCTGGGAAAAAACGTGTTATAATAAAACTTGTAAAAGTTAAAACCCCACTACAAATCTATAAAATTACCATATTTTCCATACCGAAACAAAAAATTTAACGCCTGATATGGTTTTCTAACTCCTTTTACAAACGGCTGATCATGTATTTTTGGTAGATACACATTCCTCATAATGATGAACACAAACTGCATAGCATAGATGCAACCACACCTGGCACTTGTTTGTGCCATTCCCTCCCTTAATATATAAATGAAATCCAGAGCAAACGCTCCTCATTCAATCACCAAAACACTTGCAATAATATATAAAGACAGCTGGCATGGCTCACAAAAGCCTAGAACAAAACAATGAAACTTTTCCTCTAATTGCCTAATTGCTAGATTTCGAACAAGAACCTTTTCAAAGAGTAGCACCGGACACAAGTTATCCCCGTTAAACCTTTTTGGGGTTCAACAGCAGGTTGCTGAATAGAACGCTCAAACAGTAGATCCATTACTAGGCACTGTGCTCTAATAGATCCTACTTAATCACCTCAGTAACTTTCAGGGGGGGGGGAACGTTCCTCAAACAAAAATTAGATTTGAACATCGCAGTTGAAAACATTGCCACCTCAAAGGGCGGCTCTACATAGATAACGCATACTCAAAAAACAAGACAAATTATTGCGTCTCTTTGGGAGAAACATCCTTTTTTTTTTCTTTAAACCCTTCCAACTAACAAGTTAAAATCTTTGTAGTTTTGTTAAGAGTGGAATGCAGTACATAGCCAGTTACGTTTTCCTGAGTAACTAATGCACTTCTGAGATTGGCAGTAGCTTTAGGTGTTACCAGTGGGTCACACAAAACGTAATTCCGACAAAATTGGTAATGCCCTTGCCCACGCAAAACGTGGCCGGCCTCTGACCCTTGAAACATAACCAATAACATAACCCCAGTGTGCGGCCCTGGGATCCACACCCTCTCCAAGTGCCGTTTCCAATCAATGAAACTCACTTTGACAAAAGATCAGTCGACCAACTTGCAAAACAGCTACGTCTGGGTGGGACCACCTGATCGAGATTTGATCCGTGGTGCAAATGTTAAACTACACATTTTCAGTTTCATAAACACTTTTTCTCTTCAGTGAGAACCAAACCAAAAAGGTATTATAGCTTGAAAAGAAAAAATGAAATGAGTCATTTCGAGATAGGCACTGTGTTGGTAAAATAGATGAGAGATGAAAGATGATACCCTGGCGTCATGACAACAACAATAACAACAGTGATGGTGGTGGTGGCTCCTCTCTCACTCGTCTCACCAAACTATAGCTGCGTAACGTTAGAACAGGTCCGGCACCACTGGCCTTTCGTTTGTAAACAGGCGTGTGCCAGAGAGGTATCTGAACAGATCTCTCAGTGGCGCGTGGAACACTATTGGTTCAGTGCAAGTGGTTCTGGTTTGTGCATCTTTTTAGTTTGAGAGTGCAAGAGGGTGTTCGCACTTTGAAGGCAGCACTGCACCCCGTTGTGGTGGGTCGACTGCCGGTGGATTCAGTCGGTAGGACATCTCGACCAGGTGTGAGTAACATATACAGAGCTTTGGTAGCGGTTCTTTCTGGTGTACCTCGCAGGCGGACATGCCTCTTCTGACACGAGGTCAGGCGTTGCCGCACCCTTAACAAACACGTCGTATATACCTTTTAAAATGTTTGCGTAAGACAGAAGGAAAGGAGTTTGGTGGTCGTAAGGCTTTGCAAAAAGTTACACGGAAGAGGGACAAACCCAAACGAAGAACGGTCAGAGCGAAAGGTCTTCTGTTTACTGCAGAAATCGCCTGAGAGATTCCGCGTCGGAGGAGAAAGCGGGAAATGGACGCAGGGAGACAAGCTGGGCAACAAAGAACCTGGTTCCAGAAGGACGGCATGGTTGTGGTTCTTCAGCGCGGAGGGTCTCTGCCGGTGGGGAGGGGTGGGGGTCCTAGGCCTCATCATCCTCGCTGTGGGAGGGCGGGGAGGGCTGGTAATGGGAGGCTGGCTGCAGCTTGCTGACGTGGCCGATGCCCTTGGTCACGCCCTCGCGGAACAGAAGCTTGGCCCCCACCTTCAGGTACTCCGGGTGCTTGATGAACTTGAAGCGCACCACCGCCTTTTCGCCCGTCCTCAGCTCCTCCTGTGACCCGGGGGAAGCGAGCACAAACAATGGGTTCAGAGGGGAGAGGAGGGACACGTCAGGAAAGCTAGTGCAGTTTTGTGTCATTAATAGAACTGGAAAGTAATCCACAGGATCATTTGATTCATTGCCGTTTGGCCACAATATGTAGTTCAGGTATTATCAGAGGCCGGCTGCAAGGCGGGGAAGCCGCCCTTTAACCCTGAGGCGGGAGGTTAACATGGGTGGGTCGTCCGGAGGAGGGGCTGACCTTTCCGTGCACGGCCACGACGGTGGCGGTCTGTCTCACGTTGCCCACGTGCACCGTGACCTGGAAGCCCTTGTGGAAGGTTTTGGCATGGAACAGCAGCACGATCTCAGCCTCAAACTGCCAGCAGATGGTGGGGTCCATCTCTGGGCTGACCATCACCATGCCCTGGGGGAGGACCGCGCACACGGACAGACAGTCAAACAGACAGACGGACAGGATGTCATCGACTGTATTCATCGTGATTGAGAATCAAATGATTTCAAAACAGACATGAGGGAAGATGGAGAGGTCAGTAAGAGAGACACACAAGACACTCTCCGGAGCTGGACGACGACAAACCATCCCACACACAGCCTCACTCTCCCCTCTTCACCCAGAGGTGCTCAACCCAAAGCACCCCATCTCAGCGGCGCTGTACCTTGCGCAGTAGGGTGCGGTCGAAGCCTCCCAGGGCCAGTGTGGCGGCCTGGCCGGCCCGCAGCACCCTGCAGCCAGAGCGGTTCCTCTGGATGCTCTCCACCGTCAACTTGTGGAACTGGCCCGAGTATGTGGGCCCTACCACCAGCTGCTCCCCCTCACGGCAGATACCACTAAACGCAACAGAGGGGGGCGGGATAGAGGAGAGC
>OMLJ01051734.1:0-11302 GCA_900302595.1 Gadiculus argenteus | reverse complement strand
CCCCCCCCCGAGTCTCTGTGGTGCTGGTACCCGCAGTTAGGGTTGCCAGATTGGGCGGGGACATCTGTGCCGAATCTGGCAACTCTGCCCGCAGGTAGACATGTCAGCTACACCCCCTTGATTCAAAATGTATGAGTGTGTGAATTTGTTTTTTATTGATGATGTGACTTTCACCATACTGGGTCATTTGTACATTTGTATGGCCCCGTGTTTAGTTTCTCAAGGAAAATAAAAATGCTTGGTAAAAGATGAGTATTATTTAACACACAGAGTATTACAGTCATTATGAAGGAATATCACATTGCTGCACCTGCCGTTGGATAGGTTTGGGTCAAGACTGCGGAATATTTCCTAAAAATGTATAGCTACAACAAAGCAAATGTGTATGTATCACATATATATCGAATACATGACGAATATGTCATAGAGAATGTATGACTGCAATAAATAAAATGTGAATTCTAACAGTGACAATAATACAAGGCTTTCATATAAGGTGACACCACCCTGCCCTCTAGTGTCGTAACGAGCATATTTAAATAAAGCATATTTAAGGGGATACCATGTAATAAAAAAATAACACCTTCAAAATAGGCTGGTTTATTTGTTTATTTAGATGTAAAAGACACTCCACAATGAAACCAAATCATTTACTTGGTATGATCATGAAATCCGAACAACACATCTACTTTGGGACTGATGAGGTTGGGGGAGAATATGGAAGAGTGTACTGGAAGTTGAAGGGCATGAATGTTTGGGAATTAAAATAAAGATGTCAGTGCTGGATTTGGTCCAGCACCACAGTGCAATCATACCCATGTGGTTCAGAATGCATTCTCCAATGAAACATGTTTGTTTATTTGTTTTGAAGCAACCCAGCAATGGAAGAATATAATTAATAAAGGATGCACTGCTTTCCAATGCCCCAGGTAAGTGCTTTTTTGTGACTTAACTTTTTCTACAGACAAATAAACACACCCACGCACACACTCACTCTCATGGACAGTCATGTTTTTAATTGCTTTTTAATTTTTTTTTTCTAAAAACCTAAATCCAACATAAATAGATGGGAGTGTAATGTTTGCATGCTGCTTTTGTTTTTTTTAAGACAAAATGCGCAGTCATTTCAGCCGTCCCTCACTCAAAAAGTAATTAACATGCAAAATTAAGTGATACGATTTCTCCATATCCTAAATGTTAAAGTTTACATGCGCAAAGGTATTGCATAGGACTGAGGGTCCTGGGAATACCCCCCACATTGCTTACCTAACCTACGGTGGCTTGGTTGCCCCTAAGAACCTAGTATTTAAGCGTTACCTTTTTGACAGTCAACTAGTTGGAAGTATCACTAATCCGCTCTAAAAATCCTTTTGTTTCCTCTTACACACTCGCTGATGTGAGTGCAATTTGTGGTGTTTGCCTTTTTGAAACAATTTCCTGAGTTTTAGGACTGTCAAGAGAATCAAAATAAAGCAATCCCCTGAATTCAGAGTCCTTGCCACTAGACGTCTACAGTCAACCCAACGGTGAACAAAAAGAAAATACATGTTGCTGGGGGCATGTATTCATTCAATGAATGCATGACTCTGCATTGGAACTCAAGATGACCTATCAGAGAGCAGTGTGTAAAGCCACGCCCACAGCGGTGTGGACCTTGACCTGCATCAGTTCATTACACAGGGTCACAGAGAAGGTATATGGTCGCACGGTTCGGCCACTACAAACAATGCGATGATGATTTGTGTTTTCTCGTAATCTGTGCTTCAAATAGGTAGAGTGCAGTGCGAGAGTTTCTCCCAAATCCCTTCAACAATTCAACAGGGAGAGCAGAAACTGTAATCCACCGCAGAGCCTAAAACACATGCACAAAATTAAAATAATAAAAGCGAACATTTGCAGGTGCATTAACTCAAAATTTAATTTCCAATGCACAGGCCACAAAAAGTATCAATCCAACCACCCATTTTAGGGCTTTTATGAAATACATGTGTTGAACTAATTGGGGAAAACAAATTATTTGCATTTTGAAAAATGTATGTTTTGCATACACTCTGTTCTCTGAGATAAAGTCTGAGCACACCACTTTGTTAAACTAGTGTTATAAGCTCAATGCAAACGTACAGACACACGCGCACACACAGTGACACTGCTGGATATTTGAACAATATTATGAACCAAAAATAAAATTGAGGAAAAAAAACACTTCAATGAAGAATAAAGCATTTGTATCTAGTATCTTTCTGTATCATCTTTTTTTCTTTGTTTCTACCATTCAAAATTGTATACCGTATATATACTTTTTTTTTTAGTTGGAGTTTTACTGACAAGGGAAAACGCTAAACATTGTGTTCAACTTTGCACAAGGGAAGCTTCTTCACACGCCTGTGTATCAGTATCGCTTACAGACCTGGCGAGGAAGCAAGGTTTAAAGTAATCGTGAAACAATCAAACAAAAAAAACATAACATTGTAAAGCAATTCAAAGAACAGCCAAAAATGTGTTGTTTTTTTCCCCTCATAAAACGTATCGATACCGATATTAAAGCATTCGACTGAACTGATCAAATTCTGGCTATATCATCTAATCAAGATATATATATCTATATCTAGATATATAGATATAGAACAAGATATAGATACATCTATTCCTATATCTAGATATCTATAGATATCTATATATATATCCAGACTTTTTAGAATCATAGCACCAATTCTTCTTTAACTCCAGCAGGAAAGGAAAATAAAGAGATTTCAGCACACGGGTAGACATGCCCTTCCCTTCCCATCCCCCCACCCTGATTCCCTGTGGTGTTGTGGACAGTCGCCATTACAAAAAAAGAACTGACTTGACATTGCAGAACAATTTTGCACGCTCGGGGGGGGCATTCAGATTATTAAAAAAAAGTTAAACAAAACACCCACACACTACTTCATTCAGAAAGGCATCCAAGCTATTTATTTCTCAAACAACTCAAAAACTACCCCCCCATCCCCCCAACATCCATTTTTGATGTAGACTTTCTGAACAGAGGATGGGGTTAGAAAATGAAATGATGCATTAGCACTCGTTTTATGGGGGTGTGGGGGTGCGGTTTACACATTGTTAAACCGCCATTGGTTAGGTCCCTATAGGTCACGTTTAGAAACAAGGAGTGAGACTATTTGAGACAAACACATGCACATCCAGCCGGACACCACCGAAGCGGCATCCTAAGCTCAAAAGCAACAAAATAAATAAAAACAAAAAAAAAGGTGAAGAAGTGACCAGGGAACGGCATGTTTGCTTTTGTACCCCCCTCCCCCCTTATACCTAACTTTAAGTCTTGGGACCAAAGTACAATGAGAAATAAGATTCAACTAAAACATTTCGCCATGACTGCACATGGCGCAAAGACATGAACACTTGTTTTTTTTTTTTCCCATTTTTGTTCTCTTTTTGTATGTATATATATATTTTTGTCGATCTGATTGTTGATTACACAAGGTTTAACATAAAAAGTAAATCAGCAGGATTAGGTTGGTGTGTGAAGTGAGGAGGGGAGCGGTCTCTTTAGAACATGAGCCTTCAGTGAGGCGTTCAAATGAGACCCCCCCTCCCCACGTCTCTGGCTGGTGGAGGTCCAGTCGCCAGCGAGGAAGACCCTTCCTCTCTTACAACAGGCGTCCCCTGTAAAACCGGAGTATTCAAATGTTGCTGCTCCCTGTTGAATGAGCAAAGAGCACAGTCTTATAACGGCAAAGGAATTTAAACCAATGAATTTAAACCAAAAAGTCCAAGAAGACCAATATATCTCATTATGGAGGGATAAATGGCACTCCAGAAATCCATAATTGGATGAGCATCATATACATCAATAATCTGTTTTTCGTGATACCAAGTTTGAAATAAGAAATGTAAGGGAACGTAAAGTAAATACACACGTTATGTGTCAGTACCTGTACATTGAGATCCAGGGAAAAGAGGGGAGCAGAGCGTGTTTTGCCACCAGCAGTCGTCCTGCTGGGTGCTGGTTCCTCCCTGTCCACTTATGCTCAACAGGGGGAACTAAAGGGACCCCAAAAAATACAGGGTTAGCCAACTATTCACAGCACTTTGAATGCGAAAATAAGATCATAAAAGCAGTGAGCATTGGTCATTCAAATGTGAATGGTAACCCTTTTTAGAAGTCTTAAATATAAAAATAATATGCGTTACTCTGCTTGGCTGAGGCTTCTTACCTCTGCTTTATCTTTGACGAGGTCGTAGGCGATCCCATGCACTTGATCTGCCAATGCACATAAGCAGGAATCTTTTTCCCCACACAGAGCCTCCTTGTCAATCTTGCGGAGCGGGACGTCGACACTTTCACTCGTGATCGACGAAGCTGCCGCCTTCTTGCAGTCGAGGCAGACTTCTTGCTCTGCGATGGGCAGGAGGGTGCCGGAGCCCTCCTGAGAATCCAGAGAGGTCTGGGCACTCTTCTCCATGCCCGATTTCTTTAATCTGGGCAGGAACTTCCCAGATTCCAGTTCCGACTTTCCATAGAATGGGCCCTCACACTCTGCGTCCTCTTCCAGAGGTTTGAGGTCCGCCTGCGGGTCTTCGAAGACATCCGCCGGTGGCGGGTCAGGGAAGCTTATCTCTTCTTTTTCGGACTCTGCCTCCGAGTCGCTACCCCCGGCGGGAGACAGGTCCGAGGCGGATATCGGCCGGAAGTGGGTCCTAGGGGATATGCGGATGGCCCTGTACTGCGTCCGGTTGATGCCGTATATCCGCGGTTGGAGGGCTTCGCTCTCGGAATCTGAGCAGAGTATCGACTTGGGTTTGAACCCCGGGCTAAAAGAAGCCATGTCCTCAGGCTCGAAGGAACACTCGACATGAAGGACCTGGGAGAAGGGATTGGTCAGGCTGATGGATGCAAACGGGTATTCTAGGTCTTGCTCCTTGCTGCCGAAGCCTCCATACGACCCAAGTAAATCTTCATGGAAGATGAAAGAAAACCCCTTGTTCAATCCCTCTTCGCCTCCTCCCCTGATGGCCTGGTGGTCACCCTGCCCAAATGACACCAGGGGCCTCCACAGGGGCCTGTGCCCAGGCGCAAAGCGGCTGCTGGCGTTCATGAACACGTCTGCGCCAGATACAGTCACCATGTCCGAGCCGGAGGCCGAAGCTGCCGCCGCCGCACACTGCAGCAGGCTGCCCTGGGCTTCACCAGGCGGTACTACCGCCCAGTTCTTGTCTCCGCTCAACGTTTTCAGCTCTCCGTACACCCCTCCTAGAATGAACGACGTGCTCTCCTTGTCAGAGGTCATGTCCCAGGGCTTGGACGGAGTCATGTAGTCCCCGGCACCATCGGCCTTAGGGAGCTTATTCTTGACCAGGCAGACCTGCTCTTCATTTTTGCCCTCCCACAGGTGATACTCAGATCTCTGCACCGCCTTCTCCGCTGGGCCCTGAATTGGACTCACTTTTGCCTGGACCTCCAGACAGCTACCGCAGTAACCGCTCGGGCTGTCCAAAAGCATGCCTTGGGTTGGCTTCTCTACTCCTTGCTGAGACGCCAAAGGATCGCCCTCTCCAATAGCTGTCCAAATGTCCTTAATTATCCCTGAGCTGTAATCATCACTCTGTTGGTTTGTGCTGTCAGAATATATGCCACTGTTGTACTGCGTGCTATCGTCCTCCTCCAAAGCTATGCCACATATCGACTCCAATTTAGATTTCTTGGTGAATGTTTGACTCAACGGTGTGCTAATGTTGCTCTCCTCACACTTTCGACCGGTATCCTCCTGCAAAAACTCTAGGATTTCCTCCTCAAGGTAGGTACCAGAAATTGGGGCGATAATACAGTTAATTTCTTCGTTGCCAATCTGAGCGGGATCTTCCATTTGTACGTTCCCCTGCTCGTTGTCTGAACGCGTCTCCTCAGAGTGCGACCATGGACTACACGTTCGCGTCGAAAGGTTGGAACAGTTCTGTTCCGTTTCGTCAAAGGCACTATTTTTGGTCCATATTAGCAAACGAGACTGTTTATTAGAATGTGGGTCGAGACAGCTACTTGAATCTGTGTTGTTTTCGTGACCGACGGCGAGTGAGTCGCAGGGGAAGGGGACGGTGGGGCTATCGTACTGCAGCTCAAAGAGCGAGAAACAGGAGGAGTTGGGCGCAGGTGGCTCCCCGGGGGCTTCAGGAAGATGGGGCATCTCTGGGTTCAGCATGCTCAGGGTGAAGGACACGCTGTCCAGCAGGGGCGACAGCAGGATGGGAGTATCTACAAAGCTCTCCCCCTCTACGTCCTCGGAACTGGAGGGAGAGTAACTCCCCCAGATTTGAGCCATGTGGTCGAGATCCTGCATTAGGAATCCGACAGACTCCGATTCCTTCTGCGATTCTGCCCTTATTGCACTTTCCCCTCTCAGCTCAAGGCCATCTAATACTAAACAACATTCTGCCTCAATGTCTCTTTGCTCTTTGCTTTTTTGTCGAATCATGTTGAGGATCCGACTCCCTTGTATGGAGTCTGAGGCACTCGTATCCAATATGGATTGGTATATGTCAACTTCATAGAAGTGAGTAAATTCTGACAGATGCTTGTCATCTAAATCTCCACCGTCCTCTGGCTGAGGGCAGCAAGAGTTTCCGGCGAGGTTGTCTGCTTCGTCTTCCACTCCGTCCGGCCCCTCCACAAAGTGACCGTCCACGAAGGAGCCCGCCGCCAAGTAGGCCCGCTGGTAGCTCTCGTTGGCGATGCAGATTCCATGGCCGCCCTCGGCGAGCCTCTCCATGTCAGTGGACAGGCCAAAGCTTTCCATGGATTCAGCTTTGCTTCGGTACTTTGTCTCCAGCTTGCTGTGTTTGCTGCTGAGAGGTACAAAATACTCTGTGATGGGCTCGGTGTACCAAAGGGGCTCCTCCATATACTCTTTTTTGTTGCCGGCCTCGAGGGCAGACTCTTTAGCCTCCGCCCAGCTTGGATCTTTACGGTTCTCCTTCATCGCCCTCTTCCCCTTTCTGTAAAGCTGTGGTTGTTTGACTGGGCCACCTCCGACACTGCCGCCGACGCTGCCGCCTGCGTTCCTCCGTTCCCCTCTTTCGTTAACCTTTGTGGTCAACTTTAGCTGTCCGCTGTTGCGCCCTCTCTTCGCCTTCCCCGCCTCTCTTGACTTGTGCCTGGTTCTGACTGCTTTGTTGCTGGATGATTTGGAGTCACCGTGGTTCCCGCTGGAGCTTGAGCCCGCCTCGCTGGAGCCAGAGGACCAGGAGCGGGGACGATGCTTCCCCTCTGCTCGGTGCCTCATGGGCCTCTTCGTGTGGACGGCAGGTCTTTCCTCGGCCGCTGCGCTCCCGTGGTATCGGTTCTCCTTCTCCTTGTTTTGACGCTGCTGCCCTTTCTCAATGGTGATGGTGGTAGCGCCCGGCTCGAGGCTCCTCTCCTTAGTCACCTCTCCCTCGCTGTTACAATCTTTTGGAGAAGAGGTGTCCGTGCTGGTCTGTGGGGCGGCAGAGGAGGAAGAACTCGAGTAGGCGCAGGCCTTAGCCTTGTTCCACACCGTCATGATCTCTTGCAGACAAACAGGTTTCTCAGACAAAGGAGGGAAGGCTTCATAATACCTGATGCCACAACAAAGAAATAAAGAGATTATTAAAAAGGACGGTATTGGAAATATGAGCGTGGATACTATTGAGCATGGAGATACACGGTGAACATCCAGCATCTTACATTTCCACCTGGTCCTTTGAAGAGGGGGACTCTGCTCGTTCAGGAGACTGGGAACCATCCGATTTCTTTCTGATCTGTTTTGCTTCTGTGAAGAGATTTATGTTCAAGTTGCATTCAAGAGGAATTACACTGATTTCCCTCACTTAAATTAATGCAGATAAGATTTAACCAAACCTTTCTGTTGGTTCTGGATGTCCTTGAGCTTGGAGCAAAGCTCTTCAACCAGGCTCTCAATTCCAGAATTCTGTAAATAACAACAACCAATGTCATAGTGTTAATATGATCAATGTCAAATGGAGGTCGATTTTGAATAATAAGCAAATCCATTATTTAAAGCCAAGCGATCACCAACAGTTGGCATACAAACTACAATGTAGATTATAACAAATCAACAATAAACAATAAAACTTAATAGTACTTGTAAGACCCCAAACCTTTAAGCCTTATGATTTACAGGTCCTCAACCCAAACATGCAGAACACCAAACTACTCCTTTGTAGACCATTCTCAAAATACATTATTGATCATATTCCATATGATGTTTTCCATTTCACAGATGGAAATCACTGTTGTATTTGTATTTTTACAACATATTCCACAAGGCTACTTAGTTAGGGAAACAATGACAGAATGATCATAAAGCTGAGGTGATTCAGTGCTTATCGTACTCCAAACTTCCAATGTAAAGATGGCCAATGGACGGACAAATGTCACAAAACACTGGTCGTGTTGCTCAGGTTAGCTAAACGTATTGTTACCATTTACCAAACATGTGTCCTGAGTCTGACCTTACACCAAGGAATTCTTGTGTTAAGTAACATTCCGGAATAAACACAGGGAAAGCATGCATACCCCAGGGTCTATTTACTTCCTGTTGTCTCCCTCCTGCTAAACAAGCAGGTGAAGGTTGAGGAGGAGACTGCTTCAATGACGGGACCCTTGTTTTGATGCTGTTTTTTTGTGTCCCAAGTTAGACATAATGTACACACATTTTATGGTAGTTTAGCTTCAGTTTGCTTAAAGAAAGGCATTTATATGAAATCAGATCCAATAGTTTCCAATCATTATTCCAATCTTCAACGCAACAACTAAAAATAGTGACGCATTTACTGCATCGTCATAGACGATGACAAATCAAAACAGCCCTCCTTGGCATGCAACTCACCACTCACTTTGTATTACAAACAATACTGAGCTCAGACAGGCTGTTTCCACGATAGCTTCTTTAATGCTTTTATCAACGAGGACCCTCATTAAAGGTTTAACACTAACTGAATCAGTTAACTCAGTCAACAACACATGAAACGCTTGCTTAGTCAAATCAGTTGTGAAACATTAAGCAATTTCCAATCTGTCACTTCTTGTCAAATTCAGTTATTAGAATCAATCTAAAACCCACTAGACATCTTCACAAACATGTGCATCCCCAAGTACCAAGTACTCTCTTTAACAAACGTAAAGGGAGCACAATCTTTCCACCTAAACTAAACTTGGTTACCAGGAACTAAGGCAGACATATGCTCAGCTCTCTGTCAGAGCCTAGAGTTTTGAGTCAGAGCCTAGAGTTTTGAGTCAAAACCGGAACCCCCACTGGAACTAATGCTGCCACAACTTCCCAGCACGAGCCTTTCCCGTTCCCGGTCACCATTCGGGGGTCCGTCGCTTACCATGTCACCGGGCTAACGGAACAGAGGGAAGGTTCTCTGCCCTGTGCTACTGCTGCTGCGCTCCCTCCTGTAACATTGTGCTAATGCCGATCAGCTGACGCCGAGCGGCTCTGCTGCTCTCTGCTGCTGCAATCCCGTGCAGCGCGTGCTGGTTAAAAAATAGACCGCAGAGTACCGTAGAGAGGAGCGCTCACTCTGTCCCTCTGCCTCTCAGACCCTCCCCCCCTCACCCGCTTCCTCTCCACACACACACACACACACACACACACACACACACACACCATGTCGTCTCTCTCTCTCTCTCTCCATGCTACTGACCGTCCTCAGAGTAGCGTGTAGGGAAATCCCCTGTGTTAACTTGTTTTTAATATGGGGGACGTTGGACACAATAATTAGACAATGACTACCTGGTTTGACTCCTGGTTGCACCTGCTTACAGTTTGATTACATAAGTACATGGTAGTGATTTTTCTTTTCCGTTCCTTGTTGGATTCATACAAAGTGTACTTTTGACCTTAGCATAACCTTGTCAGTATGGAGGGGAAAGCTTCAAATCTTTACAAATGCCATCAGGACCAGTGCATAGGGTTATGTGTCTGTGACTGCATGCAAACAAAAAGGAAGCCCAGTACAATACCAATACCATAAAAATTGATAATCATGTATCAAGTAAAATAGATTTAAATTAAGAGTGATACTAAGATGTGTCCACCTACTGCAGAAATCCACAGGACTAGCTTCAGCCTTTTAGCATTGTATAAATTCCACACCCAGCAAAGACTGTATCACAGTTACATAATGCAATGGCCAACGATACTTGCAAAGTTGACCATCAAATAAGTTAGCTTAGAAAAAAAAGTGTTGGACATTTTTTTCTCTTTACAGTAACCGATGGGAGCGGCCATGTGATGCCTTGAGAATCAATGAATATTGAATCCATATCTAAATCAATAAATAGCTGGGGGGCTGACCTCATCAGAGGCAGAACGCAGACACTGCACAGCGGCTTGCTTCTTGATCTCCTCCAGACTCAGGTCCGTCCCTCCCTTCCTCTTGCTCTTGCCCCACTTCTTCCCGGCGCCCTTCTCCCAGCCCAGGAAGATGTCGTTCTCCTGGTGGGGAGAGGGAACACACTGAGCCAGACAACAACATTCAGATCATTCAATACGTGTGCTTTGCGTTGTGTTGTGTTGGATTTGTAATTCCCTTCAAAATAAAGTGTACAGAAACTGTACAAAAAGTCACTGGGAAACAGACAACTGTGACTAACTAAACTTAACAAATCTGCTTTGACGACGAATAAGGACACCATGTTTAATGACTACGAATAGGTCAAAGGGTTAAATTCTTACAAAGAGGCCAAGGTCATCTAGTTAAGAATTAGAAATACAAAAGTGATAAATAAAACGAAAGTGGCGAATATATGGCAGCTGCTATCACAAAAAAAGGTTTACTACCATGTGAAACTACTTGAATTAAGTCAGGTGTCTTTTATCAAATGTGCACTACTGTAAAACCTGGTCATCCTGTATGGGGAAATCTCTTACAACAAGCCAAAGGTTCCATACATAGTAAAATAATTTGCGACGACGAGTCGACGACCAGGTTCAACTTCTTAGGATGAGTCACTTCTATTCATGAGGACTGTATCAAATAAATGGCGTCACGCCCCGGTGCTCACCTGGTCCTGCAGGTCGTAGTCATAGCTGTCGTGCAGGAGGAGGCTGAGGACGTAGCGGGTGTAGATGACGGCGTCGATGCCACACTTCTCCAGCTCCTGGCCCAGCCAGCTCTGAACGGGCCCCAGCGACTGGCGCAGGGACATGTCGGAGCCGGGCAGCGGGGGGCCCACCGGAGGGAAGGGACGGGGGCGCGAGAGGCCTTGGGGGGGAGCGGGACCGTCGGAATCGGTGCTAACGGGACGCATGGAGCTCTC
>OMLJ01051731.1:0-10428 GCA_900302595.1 Gadiculus argenteus | reverse complement strand
AGTTTGTGCCATTTTATGGAATCAATTTTATATTGATTGTTGGTGGCCAAAAATTGACCAGCTTATCGAATATATCAATTCTAGAAGGCAGAAGGGAGGGAAGTTCATAAAGAAAAGCCTATAAAATGTTCCCCTTAAGTAAGGGCAATACCAGATTACATTTGGTTGTGGTGTGGCTATGGAATTGCAGAAGGAGTTAAAGTCAGCATGGAGGTAAAAGTATAAATATAGCAGGCGCTCACCCTCTTCCTGTTAAGCCCTGTTGGGCACACTTCCCCAGTAGGTAGCAGAAGAAGGGCAGGGCATGGTAGAGCTCCATCTGTTTGTAGTTGAGTGCCAGAGAGAAAGCCAGGGAACCGAGGGTATCCCAGCCCAGACCCAGTCCCAGCACCCCCCACAGGGTCAGGCCCAGGCTCAACCCGTTGTACCTGACCACCGTCAAGAACCATTACTTTATTATTCATTTATTTCAAGTTCTGAGGATAGGAGTTGGGGTGCTGACCTTGGCTATATAGCTATTGATCCAGCAGCCATATAGAAATGTACACTAAATATATGTTTCTGTTCAAATGCCAGAAGGTATAGGAAATTGTGCTTTGGATGCTTAATTTCTGTTCTATCCATTTATCTTTTCAGGAACTTCAAATTCTACAGTACTACCTTTTTTCTTACAATAAATAAAAAAAGTCGGTCAGATAACCTTCCATACTATTCACCTTATTCTGCACGTCAACAAGGGGGGGCGCCATGTTGGTTCTGTTTTGTGTTTGTTTGAACAAAGCAACTCTGTCCATTGCAGTACAGTGGCACATTAGCTATTTTAGTCAAGATGACCTGCCTGATTATTCCTCCGGCTAATCCTCCTGGTTTGTCTGCCCTATCAACTTTCGATGGTACTCTATGTGCCTACCATGGTGACCACGGGTAACGGGGAATCAGGGTTTGATTCCGGAGAGGGAGCCTGAGAAATGGCTACCACATCCAAGGAAGGCAGCAGGCACGCAAATTACCCATTCCTGACACGTGGAGGTAGTGACGAAAAATAACAATACAGGACTCTTTCGAGGCCCTGTAATTGGAATGAGTGTACTTTTTATCCTTGACAAAAATATATTCCTCCTTCTCATTCTCGCAACACAAAACACTGTCTTTCCACTGTGTAGATATTGATAAGCCTCCGTGCTCTTAAAAATGTTCATGGCCGACCCATCGACAGCACTAAATAATTAAAAAATATTCCCATATGACACCTGAGGCCTAGCTAACTAGCCGTATCTGGCCGACCTGAAGTTTGCTTCTTCTTGTGTATTTGAGAAAACCGATTCAAGACAAAAGGAAAGCATATGGCTGGTTTCAGACTTGGGAAAATGTATTTAGTATACAAAGGATACTGAAAATGGCCATAGTCGATGAGTATGAGTCCTGGGTAGAGCAATATGCAGAGCAAGGTGCCAACCTGGGTGGAATGATTTTAGTATCTGGTTAGTTAACTAAGGGATTACATTTAATTAAACTTAAATCACCTAATATTGCAAACAATTATTTAAATATGAAATCCAAGTAATCATAGGTAATCTGTAAGTAAAGGTAGACATACCAGACATTAACCTTATACAAACACAAAACATTCACATTTGTTCCAATTATGTTTTCTGTTTCCAATTTAGATATATTTTCCTCTATATTATTTCTAATTATTCCTTTTTGTTCAAAGTCACATTTAAATCCACAACTTTACACTCACAATAGCTTGTGTTTCTGTGGATCTCCCTCCACAAGAGATACGATATGTTACAATGTCTACATGGAATATATTCAGTTTCAAAAGGATAATAAAAATCAAAACTCAAATACAACCAAAACATGTCTTACCTTCTTATTGGTGGAGCCATTGATGAGGCTACAGCAGTATAAGACCACGGCAGGGATGTAGACCAGCAGATCTGCAGCAAGAACTGAGAAACAAAAAGGCTGTGAATTTATGAAATCCAGTGACTACTGTGAATGAAATCTAGTACATGAAATACAGGGTGTATATAGCATGCAATGCATTATGAAATCTAGGGAATACGTTGTATGAAATACAGTGCATGCAATGCAGTGTATGAAATCTCTGAAATATCTCTTAATTAGTAAAATCCTGGAATACATTCCTGGAATACATTAATTCCATTTTAACACCCTTTTGATAAGCTTCACAGTTAGATCCAATCCATAGATACCCAACACATACCACAACGCCATGTTCAAGGGGTTAATCAAACTGCTATACATATAAACCCGTCAAACACATTAATAGGCATGTCACAGAGTTCCCTGGGTTTACAAAATCAATACATAAATTAAGGTTTAAGGTTTAAACCTTTACATAAAGGTTTTCGTGTATGGATGCCATTGCCCCTCCCCATGTCTGTTGGCCATGCAGACCCATACCTGTGGCCCTCATGAACAGCTTGTGTGCTGGGCTTTCATATCCTCTGGATCCCAGAAGCTCCACCCATTCAGGGTTGATCAGTTTAGCTCTGAGAAAATAACAAGAAGAAAAGCAGGTGTTGGACGCTTTTGTTTCCTAATTGAGGTATTAAGCAGATATTTGTGCTTTCTGTGATTGTAGCCCATAAGTGGATCTTAAATATTTTATAGCAGGTGTATGTTGTAATGCTCCAACACTGCGGTTTTGCACAATTTAGGTCTTTTACATTAAGACATCACAGCGCGATGGCCGCCGCAATATTAGGAGCACAGACACACATATATACATACACATATATACACATACATACATACATTCATACATAAATATATAGTTGGATCATTTGAATACAAAAAGTTAAACGGTAAGTACTTCACGTTCTTGTAACTGCTTACAAAATCTGGTACTAGAAAACAGCCTACCTTCTGATTATCATCAAGGGTCTTTCTATATTTTGTATATTGTTTATGAAAATACATGTTTACAAACAGTTTATGAGCACACTTACACATGAGCACATAGCAGGCTATGGAAGGCAGTCAGAGGGGGGTAGTCAAGACCCCAGTAGTTCAGGTCATTCTCAGTCGTGTTGAAATACCTGTTGGAATGTCACCCAGGACATTCGTAACAAAATGTACATGATTGTTTTCAAGACAGGTGACCTCTCCTTCAGGGAAGGTAGCTTAACGCTATATTGGTATAGAAATTGAAGGTAGCTTAACGCTATATTGGTATATACATTTTTAAATAGACATACTATTGTATATACACTCAAGGTTATCATGCACTAACCAAATGACAAAAAAAACTCTTATGAACTACTGAAGAGGCAGACCTATACAGACCATTCCTGTATGGGCAGGTTGTACGTCACTTCTTGCCAATGCCTTTGTGCCTCATAGTCTCCAAACATAGGTGGTTTACCTTCACCTGGGAAAAAAAACACGCATATCTTAGGTATCTTTGCATTGTTGATAGATAACTTAACGTTTAATTCTCCAACTCCTCCGGTAATGGAAGCAAACACCTTGCAAAAAAACATGCCTTGAAAAACATCGTTGATAGATGTCAATTACAGTATCCTGCGGACGCGGTGACTCTCATCTCATATGTAAAATATGTATATGTAAAATGATTGTATCACGTATGTGGAAAACAATAAATACTGCAGCTGTTTAATCTGAAGGATGCAACATGCCATCACTACGTTCACCACATCCTACCTGAATATGAATTGAATGAAACTCCC
Source organism: Gadiculus argenteus (assembly GCA_900302595.1). NCBI lineage: Eukaryota > Metazoa > Chordata > Actinopteri > Gadiformes > Gadidae > Gadiculus > Gadiculus argenteus. Next base: position 6,706 of record OMLJ01051731.1, on the reverse strand, counting down.
CATCTCACAAGGACACCAAGCAGAATGGACATCGATACTAGAGTACACGTTTCCATTGCAGAATGATTTACTATAGCGTTTGGCTGTACTATAATGGTCCAAATTGATTTATTCGGATACAAAATTGTTTTGGAAAGTACACGTTTCCTGAAACGTCACCGAAAAAGGATGCGTACGGCCCTTTGATTCGACAGATGGCAATGACGTCACCCTTGTGCCTTTAGAGGCGTTCAAGTCAACTGGGGCAGAATTCTTCATGGCTTCCTGTGTGAGCGTGCCCACATGCAGATGTATTGGGTGGTAGTAATTCATTTTGTTGTCCCGACTACTACATGAAAGTGTTTTTACAGCTATAAGTAGGCTAATATTCACAACCACATAACAGGCTAATAGGCTAATGTTTACAACCACATAACAGCAATACTTCTACTACTGCTGCTGCTACTACTACTACCACTACGAATACGAATACGAATACGAATACTAATAGAACTGTTAATACTACCACTTATAATATTTTGTTGATTATAAGCATTATTGTAATAATTAAAATCATAATTCCATTTGAGTCTGTGGACGCGTCTTTCAGTTAAAAATGTGAATCCTTTCCCTGATGTCAAATCATGACATGAAAGGCATAAAATAACGTTTCATTTTGTCATCGTAGCCTATGTGTAACCAAATATAAATTATCCTAAACTTCACAGTCTTAACACTAAATATTGTATCTTATCCTTAGATATGAGAGCTTTGCGAATGACAACTTATAATCAGAGGGGTTGTAACTCATTGTTCTAACTGCATGTAAGTATTTGGTTATAACCCCTCAGTGGCTATTCTGGGGTAAATCTAAGCCTGGGGAGCAACATCTCCTTTGTGACCTTTTCTTCTGTTGACTTCGATCATCTTTGTTCCCAAGGTGTTAGCAGTTGAAGGGTGTGACATGTACCTTGTGGTTCCGCCATCAATTATGTATAAATAATAATAACCTTGGCGGACTGCTGATTTTCAATGACACTTTCATTACAACTAGAGCAGCCTATAACTCACAGGTTCCCATTAGTTATTAATGCCCAGGAACACCAGCTTTACTTTGTCATTTATTGCTTCATCTCTATGCCTTTTTAAATATTCAGTAACTGCTGTACCTACATTTACTGTCTGCTATATGTGCCTGTAGAAGCCTAGCATTCCTGGAATATCTTCCTTATATTTACTATAATAAATGGACAGTCGGTCGGTATCTATATTGACAAGGCTGGCTGGCTGGCTATATTGGCCAGTGACGTGCAGTCTAGCTGTGGACAGTTGGTCTATGGTAAAGCAGGAAGAAGGAGTGGGTGTGTGTGCTGTATGCATTCAGTTGTATATCATTCATAGGGTGAAGTAAGTTAAATGTGCATGGGTGTCACGGGAGTTGTTTCTATGACAACCTGACAGCTAGCCCATGAATACTTCCTGGATTGTTTTCACACTACACAAACAGTGTTCATACAATCCTGGCTTCCCAGTGTGTGTGTGTGTGTGTGTGTGTGTGTGTGTGTGTGTGTGTGTGTGTGTGTGTGTGTGTGTGTGTGTGTGTGTGTGTGTGTGTGTGTGTGTGTGTGTGTGTGTGCGCGCGTGTGCGTGTGCGTGTGTGCGTGTGTGTGTGCGCGCGCCCGCGTGCTTGCGCTCATGTTTACATTTTTCATCTACTTTGAATGCATTGGATGCATCTTGTTTGCATCACATTTTACATAGTTACACATGTAAAATGTGTAACTATTTAGATGAAAGGTGAAAAAAAATAGCATCTATTGTGAAGCTATTATTAATTGTTTGCAATTGTGCTTTTTTGAGTTTACAATCAACCAAAGTAAATTGCTGCGGTAGAAAGTAGTATTTTTTCACAAAATGTTGCTGTAGTAGGCCTACATGATCCTATTTGAATTAACCTAGAGTAATGTCAACGTTTTACGTAATCAGAATAGGGCTGGTAGAGGTGCTTATATTAGCCCATTTTAGAAGCTAGCTAGACTCCTACTTTATTTGCAATGAATTAGAAGATCATTCTCTTAAACAGTTTATTAGGTTGCATGCATGCAATTGTCTTACACCATCATTTGAATAATTTTGCAATGAGGGTTATAGAGGTGACCCTCTCTGGTACATCTTCGCTTAGCGACAACCAAGCACAGAACTTCTGGGAGATTTACAATGAAAGGGCTATAGGCTAACCCAAACCACACAGAATTACATTAGGGATAAGGCGCTTAATCATTGAATGTGGTTTAATATAATTTAATGACTCCATAGAGATATGATCTATCAACTAATCTTGGAACAGAGATTTGACATAGGCTACAAAAAAATCATTCCTGAATATGTAATTTCCACAGGCCTATTTCCCATTGACCTCATTATTGGCAACATCTTCTCCTAAACACATTGGGTTATAGGCCTATTGATGCATTAATCAGCAAACCTTAACTATATTTTTTTAATTTGCAAAATATTCTTAACAAAGATCTTATAGCTAGCCTAACAATAGAACTGCCGGGTCTATCGTTTATCGTGTTGTCATTTTCTTTTTTTGGGGTCAGATTTGACAAGAACAACATCAAAAGTAGTCACGGTCGGCAGCTTCCACATTGGCTCTCGTGGCCGCATGGGTGTTTGTGTGGTGGTCGCCAGTCACTTAACACAATTTTGCTATTTATTGTATTATTTTAACTCTGTTGACTTCCCCTGTGAGTAGCCTACATTTTTAAGTGGGAGGAAATTACGGTGTCTGAAAAAAGTAACCTATGCTCTCTTAATTAATAAGTAGGGGCTAAATAGAAAATAACGAAAATTGAGTCTTTGTCAATCATGATTCGAAGGGTCAGCAGGGTCAACCTTGCACTTGACAGCCCAGAAACCGCTGCTAAAATGAGAGCCACAAGTTTCTTCCTATAGGCTAAAGAACGTATTGATCCATTCAATTACAATCAAAGCAGTAGTCCTTTGTGACGTGCAGGCCTACATTATTTCAGGGTCAGCACAATTTACTGTTATGTTTTTTTTCCTGTAGGTTATGTCTTGTTAGCCCTTGAACAACCATGCTTCTCAGTAGACGCCCCCTAGCGGTTTCAATCTTTGCCATGTCGAGATTTCCTTTTTTGTCTTTCGGACCCAAAGTCACTGTGATGAGCAAGACATGCGAACGAGCTGATAATAATACTTAGGTTTGATCATTAATTAGGCATATGTGATGTACGGGCTTTGCTATAGCGTACATAATGCTTTATATTTTATATAGAATAGGCCTATATATAAATTATGAAATGCTATCCTTAAAACATGTCTTTGAAATGATCTCCCAGTCTTCCCAGAAATCCAACATTTTCGAGGTATAGGTTAGAAGAACAAAATCAAGCCTAAACCCATACGTAATTGTAATTGTACACATATTAGGCATACGTGTGCCACTTAGTGGGAGTCCGATCTAACTAAATGAAGAGGAAACGTGCATATGATCTGGCAATGTATAAACATCAGCAACAGCAACCGTAAAACGAAGTCCAGAACACAGGCTATTTCTAATAATGTCTGAAGAATATAGGCTAGGCTACTAATAATATGGAGTCAGTGATGCAATGGCCTCCCGCGCTCTACGCGGACATTAAGAAGCTCTCGCTGCATCAGCTATTGGGTTTCTGGAAAGAAGAGGAGAGAGAGCCCCGTTCTGAAGGAGAGAGAGAGAGAGAGAGAGAGAGAGAGAGAGAGAGAGAGAGAGAGCCCTGTTCTTTTCCCATGGGTATCAGATAAATATAGCGCGCGTCTCTGATCACCATTGGCTGTTTGTGTAAAAGTGATTAGGCAGACACGACTGCGAAACTAACTGTTACTTTCATAATAGCCTGAGAGCCGCAAGTCTTGAAATACGTGTTGTGTTGTTTTGTTGGTTTGTTTGTTGTTCATTTTGGCCATCAGAGGACCGTCTGATGTAGTTGTTCTAAATACATGACTAAGGCCTCATTGTTTTGATTGAAAACTAGAACGTATAATCGTCTTAGTCTCACAAAAAATGAAGAGACTTAAAAAATATATGTAGCACTTAAAAAAAATATATAATAATAATAATATAATAATAATAATAATAATAATAATATTATTATTATAAATAAATAAAACAATATTATATTTGTAGTTTGTTTAAAGTTGTCACCGAAAAATAATTAGGCCTACTGTTTATATTATAATAAAGTCCTATCCTTGAATGTGTTGATAAAGGACTGCTGGATACGATCATGAATATCAATTATAATACCAAATTAATCAATGGGTTTTTTGTTAAACCAGTTTATGACACTTTTAATATAATCAATATAAAAAAACACATAGGCGTATAAAATGCTATGAAAGTATTCTTGTGAAGTTTGCTAAATTAAAATAAATATGTTATTGCAAAGATTTGAGAACGCTTAGAGAAAATAGATGTCAATTCTCTTAGATTTATTTACAAATGAATCAAATTTACAACACAGTATAGCTACATAGAATTACGCTACATTTGTATTTAAAAACAATCTGCTTTTCAGCTCGTTCGTTTTCTTAAAGGAAGCACAACTTGATTATTTTGTCCAATTATAATTTGTCCCCATACAAAAAATAACGAAACAATGATATCACTGAACGCCCATCTAACAGATGGAGCATTTCGAAAAGAAACATAAAATACCCACTTGTAAAATCCTTTTTTTTGTTTTACAAATATTTACAAATATTACCTGTACATAAATATTTCCTTTTCCTTTGTATTTTTACGTAGGCTATTTAGTGGCTTTAAAGTCCAGTGCTGTCTTTTTCACTCGCGTTTCGTACCCAAACAATACTGTAGTCTCTGTATAAAAAAAAATGTAATCTAGTGTCCTCTAAAGTCACTGAGAGGGCCACTTGGAAACCGCTGCGGCTGATGGTAAAAACTGTCCCGAGAGTAGGTTGGACGGCACGCTGAGGATGGGCCCCATACCTGACCGCGTGAGGGAGAGCGACTGGGCGCTCAGCAGAGCCGACTGAACGGTGACGGGGGGTCGCAGAAAAGTCTGTGCCACGCTCGACGACGAAGTGCTGGAAACACCGATGATGTTCTCTATGCTGAAGGACGGTCTACTCGTCGGCTCGGATTTAATCATCGACGCCGTGCTCAGGCTGTTGAGCTGCATTTGGAGACTCGGGCTGAGTTGCGAGTTAAACGCCTTCCTGTTGAGTTCCGCGGAGGACAGCAGCGGGACGGTCGGGGGCAGCATTGGGCCGACCGGGGGCATGTAGGGGTACTGGAGGGCGGCGTGGTGTGAATACGCGGGGTGGATTCCGTAGTGCCGACCGTACGGGTTGCCAATGCTGTATGCCCCAAAACTTTGCATCATGAGCGCCGTCTGGTCCCTAAGTATGTCTGGCTGATGTCTCTTGAACCTTTTCCTTCTCCGGAGGAAACTGCCGTTGTCAAACATGTCTTCCGACTGCGGATCCAGGGTCCAGTAATTTCCCTTCCCGGGGTTCCCGGGCTCACGGGGGATCTTGACGAAACAGTCGTTGAGTGATAAGTTGTGACGGATGGAGTTCTGCCAGGCGGGGAACTTCTCCCGGTAGTAAGGGAAGCGGTTGCTGATGAACTCACATATCCCGCTGAGGGTGAGTTTCTTCTGCGGGCTCTGCAGGATGGCCATGGTGATGAGAGCGATGTAGGAGTACGGAGGCTTCACCAGGCTGTTCTTGGGCTTCTGTGCGGTGCCTCCCGAGGCTCCTCCGTTCTGCTCGGCGCCCTCTCCTTTCACGGTGCCCGTCTCTCCCTCACCGGAGCTCTCGCAGCACGGACTCCCCCCGCCGGAACGCATCATCATCATCTCGTCCTCCTCCTCCTCCTTCTCAACCTCGATCTCCTCGTCGACCTCCTCGTCGTCTCCACCTCCACCTCGGAGGTCGCGCGTGATCCCGTCACCCGAGCTGTCGCAGTCACTGTCCATGCGCTCTGCGCCCTCGTCGTCCCCTTCTCCGACCACGTCGATGTCAACGTCCTCGGTGCAGAGCACGGTCCGGCCGGACATGTCGCTGGCTCTGTCGCTGCCGCCAGACAGTGTCATCTCACGGCTCACTGATGTTTTAAACCGAAGCTCCCCCCCAAAAAAGTGACCGACCTGCTGGGTGAGATGGTGGTTGAGTGGTGGACGGGGTGCTCACAAGGCTCTGGTGGAAGATTATGGGTCGCCCCGTCAAGAGATCGGATGTCGCACCAAATCTAAATGCAGGTCAGAGCGGTGGTGCCGAGCCAAAGCCAGTCACTAGAAACTTCAACTTCTGAAAATATCTCCACCCAGTTCAGTACACGCTTCAAGTGGTCTTGTCTCTTTTTTTCTTCTCGTGTTCTTCCTCCACTCGGTGCTCGGTCGTGACTCTCCGCTCCCGATGTTTCTCTCAGTCTGTATATTTCCCGAGGAGTTGCGTTTTGGAGTGCGGAGTCGAGATGACACGCGCTTTTAAAGCTTTTAAAGGACTGTCTGATAGATTACTTTTCCCCACTATAAGATATACTATCGGTCCGGGCCACGTGATTGGCTGACGTCAGAAAGCCCCCCCTCCCGTTAAAGCATGCAAACTGAAGTTGTTTCACGGATTTGTCAACAATAGGACAACAGCAATGCTGCACGCTGATCCCTGCCAGGGTTCGTCCGTCATAGACCATTTA
>OMLJ01051725.1:0-11220 GCA_900302595.1 Gadiculus argenteus | reverse complement strand
AGCCGCGTAGTCACCCTGGACACACACACACACACACACACACACACACACACACACACACACACACACACACACACACACACACACACACACACACACACACACACACACACACACACACACACACACACACACACACACACACTTAGTGGCCAGCCCCTGTGGGGATTTTTCTCACACCACTTCAGCTACTATTTCTACTACTGTCTGTTGTGGTGCAGAAACCACCGACTCCACACCACCTGGACACTCGCTGCCAACAACAGCTCAGTTACTGTTCCGTAGTGCTGCTTAGGATGTGAACCCTCGTGTGGATAATTGGCCCTTATCCTCTCTGACATTCTGGCTCACCACAGCTCAAGTATTGAAGTCACTGAAGTTTAGACACAAGACGCGTGTACGTCTCGGAACAACCCATTCATCGCCACGTAAGGGTGTAGGTCAACCTCTAAACAGGTGCATCGGAAAACCCCCTTTGCGTGGAAATCTGCTGATGCTCACAGTCAACAGATGTTGAAACAACACTGCACCTTTCATGAATAAAGCCCTTCCAGAATGTATGATCTAATGTAGGGAATAAGTGCGGGAATCAGAGGCACGGAGCGAGGTCCCTCACGTCAGAAGACGTTTACAAAGGAGGATTACGAGAAGTGGTGAGTGGCGGCTCAATGTTGTATGAGTAATGGCTTCTTTCTGATCGTGGATTGGTTATACATGATGTACTGCGATAATATATGACTGCCAATATGTGGCCCATGCATGCCCCCAAGTGGTCATTTTCACCCAACTTCATATTCAAATATGTCCAATACATGGACTAAAATTTAAATCACTATGAATTGATGCATAGACGGTAACTGTATTATATCACAGTATGTTAATTGTATCTTCTAATTTCAATATAATTGCTTCTAAAAGGGGTAAAATATTGGTTAGGCAGCTATTACTGTACTTTTGTATTATTAGGAAATATTTCACATAGTACAGTATTTTAAGAACATTTATTGAGAAAACTGCAATAGAAGAAAAATCTTTTTTTTGTAAGTTACTTCCATCTCTGAAAAACACTAATCTTTAATAGTATGGATTTCTTTCCCCACTTGCTCGCTGAAGTGTGTGCGGGCAGGTAAAGCGTACCTGGGATTGAGTGTTTTGACCATCGCCCTTTTAATAGACATTTTGAAAGGGGACCATGTCCTTACACAGGTTCCACCGCTGGCATTTTTTGTCTTAAGGACTGGTTTTGGAAAACGCCTGCGGGAGCGATGTCTGAGATGCAGAGACAGCTTCACGCTACCAGCCTCTGTCACGTACGGTGTGGAATGAGAGCTTGTGAGAGGCATAAAGTCTGCCATGTTAGGTGTGTGTGTGTGTGTGTGTGTGTGTGCGCGTGCGTGCGTGTGTGCGTGTGTGGCTTCTGAGAAGGCAGCATCGCTATCAAATCTGTCCCTGGGAAAAGTAATGTATTGAGAAAGGAACTACGTTTCGTTACCTTATTTTCAGTAGTAATGCGTAACTTAACTTTTTGCATGAAAAAGTAGTTATGTTACTGTATTCACACGTTACTTTGTAATGCGTTACACACAACACTGTCTACCGGTCAGACGGTAACATCAAAATCCATACTGTAGCGCAAATTCAAACCAGTGTACTTTCTATACCGTTTGTATTGTACACCCCTAATTTCCAGTATCTAGTGTGGCATTGGGGAACCATGGCATGAAAGGAGACATGTTTAGACGTCTTCTGAACCATCGTCACAAACATACCACAAGAGCAACATTTGTGTGAGGGTATAGGAATGTTGTGGACTTACTCTGGACTGTGGACAGGTAACCAGTACACCAGCCTCCCTCCGAGGACCAGGTGGTGGGCGGCGAAGGTGAGCAGATCCGCAAAGATGTCGCTCAGATGGTACGCCATGGAGACAGGGACGTGGCTCTCTCCAAAGCTATGGGGTCGGAGAGTCCCAGATGACGTTAGGACTCACCCTGTTCCGGGCCCGTCACACAAGCCCAAACGTAATTGCGTCATAGTAGTCTAGAAGGCACTTTGTTGAGATGCACTACGGTTATGGGGTGGATTTAGAGAGTACTTTGGAACTGGGTATCTGCTGGAACTCTTTGCATAATAACACAAAACAAAGGAACAAGAACAACTATTGCTACTCAGAAGTCCAAGTCTGAGTAGCAAGACTTCAGACTTCTGAGTCTTGCTACTCAGACTCAGAAGTCAGACTTGGAGCCTTGACCTGTTAACTTGTAAGCCACATTGGATTCAGTTGGCTTCTAAATGCCTCAAGGTAAAGGTTCCGACATGCAAAACTAGGATAGGATACTGAAGAGACTTGTGAAGACGTTGGACAGGCATACTCACTAGTCTTCAGGCGGTTTGGTCACGTCCTTGTGGGAGCCTGTTCTCCGCGTGGACTCCCGGATACCATAGGGTGCTGTAAAAAAAAGTAGCTCAACGTTATAAATTGTACATAACCTTGAAGTACATTTGTAATTTTTGTACCTTAGCATTTGTAAAAAACTAAAAAACCAATGAAAAACAAAATAACAAACATTGGATGTAATTGTGGAACAGGGCAGTGTTACATCCCGACTATAGTAACCCTGTAGTATCGCGTACGGTCAGTGATGATGGCGTCAAAGTGTAACCCCAGCCTCCAAATGGGTTTGGATGCGTCGGACACCATTACGTCCACGTAGGTCTTCTCCTTCCCATACTGACGCAGGTTAGCCCGGATGTTCTCGTCAGGCCCACGCCACTTCTGGTTCGTGCGGCTGGATCTACCTGGTGACGTTTCAACACAATGTGCCGACTTTGAATAGACACAACAACAGGCGCTCCCCGTCCCGCACACAATGCAAAAGATTGAGAAACTCTAGTGTGTGTGTGTGAACAAAAGTGTTCCCAAACCTTTCCCATGAATGGTGTTGTAGTCGATGTCGGTGCCGCACACATAGGCTCCGAAATGAGAACAGGCAATCAGTAGGCTACCTTTAAAAGGAAATTGATAAAGATACAAGTTGAATATCTAATGTGTTGCCGACCTGGGGTGGTTAAAGGTTTTTTCTTTTGATTAACGTTGCCACTTTGGTTTTAACATTTTTGACTTAGACATATATTATTTACGTGGAACCCACTTGAAGCTCGATTCATATATTACCATCATAAGGTTATACTATTGCTACGCAGCCTTATCTAGTGAACCAAAAAATATAATACTATAATTCATTTTGATTTATTTAATAATATGAGGTCAGTCAGAACACTGGTCACAACTTCACCTGCAAAGCCCTCAGCCCTTCTAAACCTAAACCCAGGACTGTGAAGCAGATCAGGTCATCCGTGTGTCCTCGGTACAGGTAACTCAAATTTACTCAAACTCAAAGTACAATTCATGGCGGTGCAATGGGTGAGCTCACTCACCAGTGCCGACGAAGGGGTCAAAGACGAGGTCGTTCTTCTTGACCCCGGCATGGTTGGCCATGATGAAGGACAGGCAGGCTTCCATGCTGGTGTTTCCTATGAAGTGGCGGTTCTTCACGCTGTATGAGCGGATCAGTTCTCGCTGGCCGTCTGCTATCTGGAAATGTACAGGGAAAAAATCACTATTTACAAAACATAGCACTCGCAAAAGTTGAGTTTAATCTGGCTTTCCAATATTTATGTAATTGCCATGCACTTAAACAGCAGGAAAACCAAATAAATACATAAATAAACATAAGAATTCATACAAATAATGTTAAAAAAAAAAAAAGTATAATGTGTTTTATTAATAGCAATTCAGATAATTAGTAACATTTGTGTATTTGTATGCGTCTTACCCATCGGCCAAAGTAGACATAGAGAGGTTGATCTGGGATGTTATTTGGATCAGTGCCGTAGTCTTCCAACAAACAGAACGTGTGCTGTGGGGTCTTCAGGTTCACAGTGCCCTCAAATGAAAGATAGTCCAAAGCCTGAGAGAGATAGATATATATAAATATATTTACACCCTTGTCACAATGTATGCAATGATAATCACCGAACAAACAAACCTACGAAACTCAATGATGCTTCAAATTAGATGCTTTGGCTTTAAAGTCTACATATACAGCCCTCATTAATATAGAAGAGAGAAAGAGAGCGAGAGCGAGAGAGAGAGAGAGAGAAAACTCACATCAATCCTTTCAATCCTGTCCTTAAACTCCAGCGTCTTGTTAAAAGTGTAGACGTTGATTCTGTATGTGGAGTCCTTCTGCATGTACGGAGACTGGAGTGGAAAAAATAACAATGAACTGTATTTTTTATATCAAATGTATTGGAAAGGTCGCCCTTGGTATATTAAGTCCAGCATAATGCAACTCAGAGCTACTGCTTTACCAACCATGTTCTCTTTGGGATACTTCAAGAGGGATGTTTTGAGTTCACAGTGTGTCTTTCCATGACCCCACAATTCAAAAGCAGACCTAAAAGAACAGTACATTACATTAAATAAAATCCCACCATTTGCAGAATTGAATAAAATAGACAACTTACATTATTATTAGTGGACTACAATCTAAAATAAATTAATAACAGCTATACAAATAAATAATTGTATAGAATAAAATATAAACTTTGTATATCATTTATTTACATAACACAAAGCCGAAGTAGAATTACAGAATGTTCTCAACAGCATCAATTTCTTAAGGTTTACCAGCTATGCATTTCCCTCTTGTTGTATAGTATGACACTTACTTTGCACAAACGGATCTCGTCATGATGCCATGAACATCTTCTTCACATAACTCCCTCAGAACCCAGAAAGGAGTCTAGAAAGAGGAGAGGTCAGAATATGAATGACGAGTCATTTGATCATGGTTTCATGTGACACTTTAGGCCACGTTTTAACATATGGCAGTATATAACAAGAAGCAATTTATAGCCCTTTATTATAAATGATGTGCTATATATCCACCTTTTCTTTGTAGTTTTCACAGGGACGAAATTGTTTTCCTCTCAAAGCCAGCAAAGACTTAATTTCCTGGAAGGGGAAAAGTTATCAGTAAATATTAAACGGATTAATTTAACATTCGGGTCATGTTTACGATTAAGACGGAAAGTAAAGTAAAGTAAATCCAGTAGCGATCGAAATAGTAGGCATGTTCCATCGGGGTTCACCCTATTTAGTATTGTACATGATATAGTACCAGGGCAGATAGTAAGTGGCAACGTTGTAAAACATGACATGCACTAACATTGTCTCATTGAGGCTAACTTCAATAATAATACTAAAATACGTAGGTAAAAAAATCTCGTTGTGTTGAAACATTTTAACATTAATATTACCGGTAATCTAAAATCAAGATTATCCTGCGCAAGATGAATTAAATACTGTAAGCATGATCGACCAGTGGTGGCTGCCATTTTTGTTGCTCATTCAAAATACATCCGCCATGGTACCTAGCGCACAAGGCACAGCAACTCAGTTCCGCCTAGTTTATAAGCGGCACAATAACCATACATGGAAGAACTATGCTCTCTTCCACCAACTTAAGTAGAGGAATGTAGGGTTATTCATTTATCAGGTGGCACACACATACGTGTGGCTTTTTTGCTGATCGAAATAAGAGAAACCACAAACCGAAATTATGATCGAAATGATCTAAAATGATATATATAATACAAAAAATAAACACATACTTAAAAAAAAAGAATAAATTGTAATGCAAGTTATTTGTTAAAATATTCCCCGTGTTTCGTCCATGGTTTGTCTGCCAAGATTTATGACATTGATACTAAGCTGCAGCTTTGGGACTCAAGTATACTTGTTCCAGCTGATAGGGTGGCACGTGACATCTTGGCCACGATTGGACAGGGTTTAGCTGTCCCGTACCATCTCCATGTGGCCATTGGTGGACATGGCTGTCATACAATTCAGGAATTCCCGTAGCAGTAAGTGCAGTATCTGGACTATGCTGTGTCCGCAGATCTACATCTTTGTAAAATTGCATTAGTCGATACGTATTGTTAATTCATTGGTGGTTGGCTACACGGGAGTTGCATTGCTGCTGAAAGTTGGAACTGAAGTCTTTATAATGAATGAAGTATGTAAGTAAGGACTTTGTTGTATTTAACTTAGTAAATCTCATACATTGTTTGTGCTACACAAGTTTTTACAAAAGGTAACTCGATATGGTCATTACTTTAGAGCTGTTTATCAATATTGAAAAAGTTTTTCTTGTCATGTTGGTTGGTTGGTATTGGTATATTATATTCAATCCCGCACTATTCTAGCAACAATACCACCTCATACCATGAATATGTAACATTTTTATTCATAATAAATAATATACAACTTTTAATTTCCACAAAATAGTGAATACCCCTGTCTCACTGACACGGTCCTAGCAGCAAGCACCACATTCATCACCACCATGCACACCGAACCCTAACCCACCATGGCCCATGAACCCCTAACCCACCATGGAACAAGAAGACTCGAGCATCCCTGCAGCTGCAGCATCTCCACCTCAGGCCCACATCACAGATGACCGCGTCACGTGCAGGGGCACCGTGAGACCCCTGAAGGACAACTGGCAGCAGTGGTCCAGCGACCACCAGGAGTCTCAGAAGCACAACCCCTTCAGCCAGCAGTCCTGCGGGGCCCCGACGGGCCTCCCTCAGAGGGGCCAGCGGGGCTACGGGAGGCCCTTGGAGGGCTCCATGACGGAGCGACGCGGCAGGGACGCCCACACACACATCAGCCGGGAGGTGGAGGAGCTGTGCGCTGCCATAAGGGCCATCGGCCGGCGGGAGGGGGGGGACGGACTCAGAGACGGAGACGTCGGGGAACGGGGTTGTGCGGAGGAGCACGGGACTGAGACCGTCAGGGTGGAGTTCGGGGAGCTATTCGATCACTATGTCACAATCTCCAACAAGTTGGTGGGGGTGCTGCTCCGAGCCAGGAAGCAGGGTCTGGTTCACTTTGACGGGGAAATGCTTTGGCAGGGGCAGGACGATCATGTGGTGATCACTCTGTGCCAGTGACCGGAGGCGCCCGTCACATACACCACACACATCAGGGGTCATTACTGCAGAGGTCCTTGACAGAACCCGGAGCAACCAGGACTAATGCTAATAGAGTTCTGCAGGGAGAGAGCATTTGTGGTCTCACTGTCTTGGCTCAAAATGTGCTTGTTTGAAACCACACTGACAGAGGTCTGTATACGGATTCTGTTTTCCTATTTGCCATTGCATTAAACAATGCATCACTGTATTTCCCGGTTGAGTATGACCTAATGTGTTTGTAGATAACATCAAGTGAATTTTGACACCCCTAATGGAGCAGATTCGATACAGAACACCACAGTTGTGCAACCTCACTTTCTTTTTTTCTACTACTTACTGAAATATTCTTTACATTCTCTAATTACATTTCCGATTGATGATGTTTGACATGTTGCAGGGATCTCGTTCAACAGACTTGTTCCCATTAATACAATTCAATCATGACCTCATTCAAAATGAAAAAGCTATAGGGAGGGAAGAAAAGATCGAATTTGTGCTGGTTCAACAGGATTCTTGATGGTCACCATTCCATTATGGATAAGTGGATGAGGGCTGGGATACTGCCAGAGGGCTGCTTTAGCAGAGAGAACATGAGGCTGCCAGTGACAGACAATATGGTGCTATAGAATGAACCTGAAACCACGAGCCGGGGCCAGCATTTGTATCCTCCTTAAGTGAGCATTCACTCAATACAATTCATGTAGGTCAAAAGAGAGTATTTGCTTTGTGTTAATTTTAGTATTACTAGAACATTTGTAGTTGGTTGTATTGTAGTATTGTTGTGTTGTTAAATCATTGTGTTGATTCATTATTGTTGTGTTGTTGATTGCTTATTAGGGTTTTACTGCTACCGTTTGCAGGGGCAGTTTAAATAAACAGCATAAATAAGTAATTATACTGATAACAGTATAGCAGCATTCACACTTTTATTAACATTCATAGTAGTCAAACACTTATATACATCATATTTGATTTTTGTTTGAGAGGGTTATTTCAGAATAAATATAATGCAATTATTAGTTCCCTGAAGTTCCCTGAATGCAGCAGACATCCACTTAATGATACATCTTTGGCTTATTAAAGAAAGATTGAATATACATCAATATTGTAATTCATATTTCATCAGTAGGCTCAGTATAGGCCTCTCTCCTCATTCTTTCAATATTATTAAAGTGCATTGCATTCAATACCATCATGCCAAACATTACCACACCCGTTTCTTCTTTCATGCAAGCTAGACAGAAGCTGAGCTTGACAGGGATTGCAATCATTTACTTAATATTGAATTGGATTGAGTCTACAATCATTTAATTTGCCATTGGCCACATAATACATGTTGTAATACAATAAGAAGAAGATGGGTTTGTGAAATAATTTGTAATAAAACACGAAGGACTAGAGTTAAAAATCATTGGGGTCTACCGCTCAAAACCGGGGTGAGATCACTCATCTTCATGAAGGCTTTCTTTCGAAGGGGTCCATGGAACGCAGAGGAACCGCACAGCTGTGTTGACCTCTGGCCCGTCAAGGTAACCTATAAAATACCATCAATCATACCTATCAATCCGACTCACTTTTGGAGTTGAGAAGTTGAATCAACTGGTCGACCTGTAAGTGAAAAAACAAGAACATTTGAGTGGTTAAAAAAGGGTTACAACCGCAAACCACCTCCTACTTATGCTAAAGAAACAGGACTATTTCAGATTCCTCCCTGATGAAAAGCAAAAACTAAGAGTAAAAAATATAATATAACCATAACATATAATTACACACCAAACTAATATCCTATAGGCTAGGTGCACAAAAAGCTCTTGGTTGGCTTGTTGGTTTCCTGTTCAGCCAGGTGTGTTTGAACCTGCCACTATTCTGAATGTAATTAGTGTCTACACATCCTTCTTTACTGTAACACACTGATTCACCAGGTGCAACACCCAACCGGGTCCGTGTAGACATTAATTACATTCAGAATAGTGGCAGGTTCAAACACACCTGTTTCCACAGGAAACAAACAAGCCTACCAAGAGCTTTTCGTGCACCTAGCCTATATCAGGAAAATGTAAAAAAAAAAAGAATATGATTAATCTCCACTCAGCTAATAAACTCCACATAGGACTGTGTGGTCTACTTCCCGGCCCTGCGTAACTATGTTGATACTGGAAATAAATGTATAATGAATGCAACTAACACTGCTGAATTTTGTGTACAATTAGTAAAAATAGATCACAGCTGAATTCATAGCAGGGATTTCTATTCCACAGACTGTAATCCAGTCCCACTGGAGCAATGACTTGCCAATGTCATTGACAGAATCAGTGTGTCTGCTGATACTAATCAGTTAGTATATACTATAGGAACAACAGAAAAGAAGATTCACAAGTCAAGAATAATATAATTGTCCATTAGTAGTCAGATATATTGATTATTTCAGTGTATGAAAAGGTAGAGGTAATACAAATCTTGTTGTTATTGTCGTTCAATAACGACACGATTTATATATTGTCGTTCACTGATAGTTATCGTACCAATTATGCCACTGATAAGATACATAGGGATAAAGAGCTATTTTTTTGAGTTTTTTTTATTTCCCATTAGCAATAATAAATAAAACAAATAAACACCTTTACCCATTTCAAAATGAATACATGTAAAAACCTCAACTCACTGTGACAAACCAATAGGAGTTGAGTCTATAGAAGAGGCGGGACATGAAGCCGAGTTGACTTGCAGGTGCCAAAACATGGAGGTGTAAATGGCTGACCGAACAAAAGGGTGGCCAATGGAAGCCAAACCTGCGGAGGAAAAACAAATGTTGATTTCAAATAACAGAAACGGGGCACACTACTAAGCAGAGGATATACTCCCGAGATGACAATGTGTATGTGTCATACTAGCCGTTTTTCCAGAACCTGTGAATGCCCAAATAATTAGGAGGGGATAAGCAAGCGGGATTTCAACTCACGCCTGCTGGAGGAAGACAATACATTAAGGCGGACAGCAAGACGCAGATTCCACAGAGATTAGCGAGGGGGCACAGAGCCGCATTGAAGACACGGGAATGCCAAACATGAGGTTGGGTTAAGCAATATGTCATTTTCATGATGTGATTATAGCATGGTCAGCTAAAGAGCCCACCTGACGTCACTGAGATCTGTGACATTGTTTTTCTCCAAGATCTCCTTCCCCACTTCTACCATCCGTTGCACTGAAAAAGAACAACACAATCTTCTTAAGTATAACAGTTAACTGACAATAACCCAAAACAGAAAGTGTTGACTTCAGATTGATAATAACCTACTTATGAGTAGGCTATTTGAGATCCCTTTTTTATTGTAACATGCATTGGTCATTCCTTTACTAAAACTTAAAGAGTAGCAGTATATAAAACAATCCTACCCAAAGGCACATGATCTTTAGTCAGCGTCTTGCAGTTGCCCACATGTTTGGTGGGTACAATAAGGTAATGGTGTAGTGCTCCTGGTTTGATGTCTCTGAAACATGAAATCTCTTCATCCTGGATCATAAATGAAACCACAAGTAAACACTTCAGAACTACAGAATCACATTCGTAGATATCAAAGCTGTCTACTTGTTGCTTCTATTTCTAGCAGCTTCTGGAAAAGCCTTTTAAAAAAATGTGTTGTAGGCCTATGTTAGTATGTATTGTATATAGTAGTTTTGAATTTTCTCTGATCACAGACACGTATATTGGTAGATGTTATTCTCTTTACCTTATCTTTACCAATATACGTGTCTGTGCTAAAAGACAATTCGAAACTATTTATATTAAGTGTAGACATAATGACCGTAATTCAACTATTGTATATAGTGCATAACAATGGACTTACACAATGAAGAAGCTCCGTGCCCATTTCTTTGTTCACGATCTTGCAGAATATGCATTTCTTGTCATAACCTTCATCCGTAGCCATGTTTCCTTTCGAAATATCGAGTTGGGCCACTTCGCCCACCTCACTGGATGCCATAATTGTCGCAAAACAATTACCCCGACGGTCTACTACAGAGTGGATGGACGATCAGCATCAGAGTAGATCAACACAGGCGGACATAGCCGAGTCGAGATAACATCGATCAGCAGGAGGTGTGTACTACATGGGATGGCCACAGGAGGGCGCCAATGTTGTTTAATAGCTAGGAAAACGTTATGTGAAACCT
>OMLJ01051716.1:0-10824 GCA_900302595.1 Gadiculus argenteus | reverse complement strand
CCGCTAACTCCGAGTCCAGCGCCATGACCACGAAGGCGGTGAGTGTAGCAGGGCAGTCGTCCTGGCAGCGCCTCATCTCTGTGTGGATGACGTGCCCGGCCTCCGCAAAGGCCCCCCCGGGCCCCTGGTTTGTGAGCAGCCAGCGGGCGGCCCGCAACGCCACGCTACGCAGCACCCCTTCCTGCTCCACCGACATGTAGGGCTGAGCCCGGAGGAAGGTCCGCAGCACAAACGCTGTCAGCCTATAGGGAGGGAGTGCCGCGGGGAGGGGGAGGGGGAGGTTCACTGTATTGAACTATACTATGAACAACATACATGAACCAGAATACAGGCTAGCCGTCCAGAAAAAACTAAAAACTACAATATATACAATTAAAATAAACACAAAGACCTAAAAAAATCTACAATAAAATAGAAATCTATTCTATTCTATAGTTTTTATTGTTTTATTGTTTATTGTTTTTTGAGAGGCTGTTGATTTAGGTTTGGGATTTATTCATGGTCCGCTCCATGCAAAAAGCTCTCAGCATGCATGCATAATGGGGGTGGAACTACCATGTGCTTCCAGAGGAGTCTCTGACCCCGAAGGCACTGAAGGAGCCATCGTCTCGCTGGTAGGACAGTTGCTTCTGGAAACCTTATCATGGACAACATTTGCACCATTTATAATAATACACACAACATGCATCTACATTGACCTCCCTTCCCCTTAATGCCCCCAACCAACCTTGCGCACGTAGCAAGAGGAGTAAGGTGGTCAGATCAATGCTCTAATATACAAAGTATTCAGAATATAGTGCGCCTAATGTACCTTCTTCCAGGACGGCCAGCGCCCTAGCTTTGATTTGGTCGTTCTCCAGGACTTCCAGGTACTTGAGGATGGAAACGCTGGATGCGAAGGACACCAAATTCGGCTCCCCAAAGCCCTGGGGCCAGCTCCCCAGGGACTCCAGACCCCCCATGGACAGGGCCAGGAAGTCACCTGCAGGGGGGAGGAGAGTGGAGAGGAGGAGAGTGGATGAAGATACAGTAGAAGCCATACAAGTTAAAATAATATTTATAATAATAATAAAATCTCTTCTGGGTGCAACATGATAGTTTGCTAGTAGATAGTTATCTCTGCCCATGTGTAAAAACTAAAAAGTCTTGAAGCAGTAAGAAGATAGTTAGACACTTACAGACCGACCAAGAACAAAAATTTATGAAATGTGACATTTTGGGAGTGTGTTCAGAATGAAAAGTGTTCAGAATTTGTGCTCCACCGAATCTGGGTGGGGTGTTTGAGACAGGGCCAGCAGAGAACTGGATGGTTTAAAGTAGAGAACCAGACTTTGGGGAGGGATGGCACATGGCGCAAAGATTTCCCTGCATCTTACTGGTATGGTCTCGGTATACACTTTTTGGATGGAATCAAGTAGAGTCAAAGCCACACAGAACAATTCTGCAGTTAAAGCCGTTAGTTAGTTGATTGGTCCAACATTAAAACAATTTAAGCAATGACCAGAAAGAAGAATCGAGTTAATCACAGTCGATATAACAGAATCTCACAGACATAAAGCAGTTTTCAGATTTAGAGCGTGCATGATGTTAACAGAACACAAAGCTTACATCAAGCTGTGTTACAATAGACAACCTTTCCTCTCTGTTTGTCATAACAAGAACCCAGCCAAACGCACCCAGACAGCTGTTTCCAATCAAGGCCCCATAAACTTTCCTTATTTAGATTTTCTTCTTCAAATAATCCAAATGCCCTTCAGAACTGCTCTGACTCCTACCGTGCATCTAAACCAAGGGGCCGTCCCTTCTCCAATGCTAATTGAAAAAGTGTGGGCACATTTATTTCGACCATGTCCCCAAGTCGCAAAACGTAAAACATGGACGACGACTCAGCGGAACAGCCAATGGCAGCGGAACTGGGCTAAGGGAGGTGGTGGGGGGGGGACATACCAACCACTGCCACATGGACCCTCTGGCTGCCCGGCACCACATCTGGGGGGAAAGAGAAGGAGGTGGTCCATGAATTGTTGACCGTGTTGGGTACCCGCTCCAGTAAGAGCGTCTGGGAGAAGGAGCGTGCGATGCCCTCCGGCTGTAGAGAAAACACGGAAGTCATTAAAAGACGCAGTCCTCGACCGTGTGCCGCGGTGAGCTCGGCAGCGTTCTCTGCAGGGCTGGTGGATCCTAATCCAATTGATTTCTTTAATTTTTTGGAGGGTAAGCAGGGCTCTAGGCTGACAGTTTTGTCCGAAGGAGAACTGGACTCTTAAGTGTAAAATGTTAAGGGACACGCAAAGAAACTTAGGGGAACTTTAGGGGCAGACGTTCGTATAATCATTTTCTTTACTACATTCCAAAAAGAAATACTCTCAAATTGTATTTCACATTTGTGGATGATAATCATGCTATTGCAGAGTCATATTTGTTTACATATGCAATCAAAATGGACTTAGTATTGAGCAGGGCAGGCATGCATGCATGACTTTGTTCGAAAGAGTTACATTGGCGACATGTTCCATGTGGAGTCCACTAAACAGTGCTCTAAACACATCATTCCAGCCCCTTTATTATCCAATGAAACACCACACCTTCACGAGCACGGTCTGGACCAATCTCTGCGTATCCTCTGACGAAAGCATTAATATAGATATTTCCATCCAGCCCAGAGCCAAGGGCCTTATGGGGAAGAGTTCTGTGACAGAGTCCCGGCGCCCCACCGTCACTTTCCGGGCGTTGGCCACAGCGAGGTCCCCGTCCACGGCGAGAACAAACTCAAAGGCCTCGTTGTGCTCCACCAGCAGTATGACCTGCGGTGGAGAAGAAAGAGAGACAAGGGAGTGAAACCAAGAACAAGACATAAATAGAAGAAGAGCAGAAGGAAAACTAGTGAACGAACGATAAAAAAAACGAAAATGGAGCGAAGTTATCGGTAGCACAAAAACATTCAAGATCCGGCAGGATGCACAAATAAAAAACAACTCCACTGCCTTATAACAAGATTCCTCCTTATAACACGTGTTTCCTACAACAATACTCGCTCAAATCGATGGCTCCCAAATATGATGTTTGATGGACCAACTTTTCTGCGATTTTTTGACGAGTTGACGTAGCAATCCGCCATTGTTTCACATCACATATGAAGCAGTACTGTCGAGTTATTGAAATTAATGGAGAGCGATGCTTCTAAAAACATAACCACGCAACAAATCCAGTCTCCAAATTCTAGGCTGTTGTACCTCTAAGTCCCACTGCAGGATGTTGTAGAAATGTAGCTCGAGCACTATCTCCTCTCCTCTGATTATACTTTCTGGGAGTTTCGTGAAAAGGACCTTCGGCAATGACCCCTTCAACAGAGAATGACACTGTCACAAAACTGAAAACCAAACTACTTACATCATCGAGACATTAGAGCCCGGAATGATTATGTACTGACTATCGGTGAGGCGGAGGTGAGAGACCCTGAGAAACCCAAGCCCAGCTGGTCAGACATCACCAGTGCTTCCACTCTCCAGGAGTGGATGGTTTCGGGAACGGAAAACAATGGACTGACCCATGTCGTACCGCTAGAGAAGGGAAGCACAGCACAGGAGTGTTTAAGTGTCACACACACTTGGTAAACTCACCATTCTGTATGAATTGCTTTTGGAATCAGGTAATTATATGGGTGGACAGATAATTTGTTGAGCATTGTGTTTGTTATTTTTCAAGTAAAAATACACCTGGCTGGTAGCTTCAAAAAAGTAAATTTATTTGTTTGTTTTTGTGTTTCAAAGAAACTAATGGATGATTGAAGATGG
Source organism: Gadiculus argenteus (assembly GCA_900302595.1). Classification (NCBI taxonomy): domain Eukaryota; kingdom Metazoa; phylum Chordata; class Actinopteri; order Gadiformes; family Gadidae; genus Gadiculus; species Gadiculus argenteus. The sequence continues at coordinate 7,030 of OMLJ01051716.1, read as the reverse complement.
CATCAGCCCCCTCACCTAAGGTTGGCGCTCATATACATCCTGGTCAGTGGAGTTCCCTGATCAGTCCAGTGGCTCCACTGCTCTCCTCTCTGGAATGACCCTGGCCCTGCTTGTATTGACAAAAGCAAGGAATACCGTCTGGTAAGAGATATAGTTGTATCCAGCTATGAGTTGGACCAGCTGCACTGCCTATAAGTTGGGTCGAGTTCTTGCAATTGTAAAATTGTCCACTAGAGGGCGGCAAAGATCAAAAGTAAAATCAACACCCAGCGAAACGTTGCTATATACATTACAATACAACACAACTTTATTGTAAACACAAGGTGGAAAATTGGCTTTTGCAATACTTGCCATATACATCCACAAGTTCATTACACATTAACCCAACAACACTAAAAACATGACAAAACATAGAAAATGATCAATATAGGACATTCCCTGTAGTTATATACAAAACATGCATATTTTAGTTCTTTGCAGATGACAATAACCATGGTTAACATTCATCTCGTTCAGTAAATGCATAAGAATCTATTTCCCCACCCATTTCAACCTGCCCTGCCGCCCTGGCTTCAAGTAGCTGGCCATTGCTCACCAACACAGTGTTGCACTCCTGAGGAAACACAAGACGCCCCGCAAGACAGTGGTGAGTGGTTAGCATGTTCTATCTGGTAGTGATAGAACGTACCAAGACCATGAGCGGCCGTCAGCTTTCACGCTACACCCACTATTAATCACGCCTCTCGATGGGGACACATGATCGCCAACAAAGAAAAGATACAGGCCATGGTGCTTGGCGAGTGATGTGAAGAAGACGGGCGAGTGGTCTCAGTTTCTCCCTTCAACAATCACACACAATGTAGTGCCAGCGATGACAATAACCGTGGTTAACATCCATCTCGTCACACCCCTGACCCACAGTGGGGTGTGGCTGCCCGCCCACCACACACACCGTCTCGGTCTCGCCTTTTCAGCAGAAACCGCTGGGTCAGAACACACCGCGATACCCGAGACCCTAGAGTTACAACTTCTTCGGAAAGGCAGTGTCACCTGGGAACAATAGGATGCAGATGGTTTACTTCCAGTTCCACCCGTTTAAAGACTTGGAAGACTGGGAGTGTGGGCTGGACGAAGGCGACTGCCTGTCCCCGGTAACACTGTCTGAGGCCTGGCTGATCGCCACTTTGGAATATAAGTTACAATATTAACAGTTAGGCGAAAGGAATCCGAAAGTTAGTGAGTTAGCGAGGAGGAGCGAATGGAGTTCTTCTCAATACACAATGACTCGAGGGAGATGCGTTATCGAGAATAAAATTGTGCATAGTACATAATGTGGTACTTTACATAGTATAGTTTGATACAAGTGACATGTGGGTCATTTAGCCAAAGACTTAATTTTGACAAAGTGATTTCATCATTGTACTCAAGGAGAGGTTGACTGGCATAGCATTCATGACCAAGGCAGAGGTGAAATGTATACGTGATTATTTTCTTGATTTTGCACAGTTACCACCATTTATCGGCTGGTGTACTCTCTCAATGGTTACGACACACCCTCCACAGGTTACTAGTTTCACGGTCACCACAAAGGAAGATACTACACCGCAATTAAAAAGGTAATGGAAAATACATAACCACAACGGTAGAATTATAACAGAGACAAGGCTTTCTGTGAGGGCTGTATTACATTGGCCAATAAGATGACTGTGGTATAGGACTGTCGTAATGCTGCAACGTGATGTGGATTCGACATGCACTACCGTGTCCCTGTTGGACCTATAGTCCTCCAGGGGGAGACGGGCCTCCGGGGCTCCCGCGGTGACCAGGAGGAGCACCTGGGACCGGGGGTCCTGTACGGTCACAGTGAAGGAAACCAACCGGTTAAGCCATGGCAACCCTGTGAGGTCCTCGTTCCACTTTAGAGACACCTGTTGGTCACACACACACACAGGAGGAGTCAATGTCAAAGAGGAGGAGCCTGTGATAAAGAGGAGGAGGCTATGACACAGAAGGAGTCTATATCAAAGAGTAGACTGATGAAGAAGAGGAGCACATGTAAAAGAGGAGGAGTCTACATAAAGAGGAGGAGCCGGTGTAAAGGAGGCAGTTACGTGGTTGGGCTGCTGGATGGGGACGAGCAGCGTGTCGCTGATCACCTCCCCGCCTGGGAGGACACAGTAGACGGTGACGCAGACCTCCGGGAACCAGGGCCCCATGGGAGTGAGCCAAAAGGAAGAAGAGGCTACCCGTGTCCCCGCAGTGAACACCTGACCTCTGGCGCTGACCTGGAAGTACGAGAGCAGACTCAAGTATGGAGGTGAATGTTACACCTCCCGACCTTTTACAAATACGTTTGGTCTCAAACTAAACTGTCACAACTCTAGACAAACCCCAAATGCCAAGAATCCAATATTGGTATTATCAAATTGAATATGAATCCTGCCCAAATATGGGCAGGAATAGACTTTTTTTGTTACTTTTTTTAAATAGGCTGTGAGCAAACTTACCACATAGTGAAGTTCAGCCAGTGGGAACGTAGCCTCCACCTTCATTTCACGAGACAATCCAATCTAGAGTAATATAATAGAGAGCAATAAAAACGTCTTTAATGCCTTATCAGTATATTCAATATATTGTTAGTGAAATGTGGATCAATACCAGTACCGGTGCGGGCAGAAAGCTGGAGGGCTCGATCTGAACATATGAGCCACTAACAGAGCGGCTCTTTGAGAAGAGGTTCAAAGTCTTCTTGCTGGACATGAATGTAGCCTGCGTGTAATACAGCAAGTCAAAAACATGAGCTCTCCTCAAATTAAAATCTGCTCTACAATGATGCGTATATTTAGGATAAGCATCATATAGGATGATGTGTTAAAGGTTGTATCAGTGATTCTAGGCCGAAACATAAATGAACCAATCACTGACAAGGGGTGGGTGTTTTTCATCATGAACGCAGAGCAAAACCCCACAACACCCCTTGTCTGTGATTGGTTGGAATACTATTTATTTTGGTTTTGAGTGGTTGGTAGTACCATTTGTTTTTGTGTGTGATCATTTCCAACATAGAACCCGTACATTGATGATGAGCTGCTGTATGTTAGCCTGTAAGGTAAACCGTATCAGGACAAATCCTCCTTCAACCACTGGAAGAGTGGTGGTTTCTGTTTGGTCGTCAGCGTGGGAGGTTTTCTGCACGACCACGACCGACGCAGAGTTTAGCAGGACTGGCTTGGTGAGAGGCATGCCATCAATTTTGGAGATTTCAAGCTGAGGAACGCACACAGGTGACAAAGGTTAGGTTCAGTCAATGACCGTACCCGTGGTTCAACTTAAAAAACTAAACCGTCCACTTATAGGTCCTTACTTTGGCAAAGAAGCTTAAAGAGGGCTTCAGCACTTGGGGAAAATCCTGGAATTTGAGTTTGAATGGTTTTCGCAGTACCCGCACTGCAACCACTCTTTTCTCTGTGAATCCTGAGAAACGAGCTCTAGTTACATGCAAAAATACCAACCATGACACACAAAGATAAGATGTATATTATCAGTGCCATCAGATTTTATAGTGTCAAAGCAGAAGGTGAGAAAGAAAGAAAGATATATATATTTATTTTCTAAATATAGATGGATAGGCTCCTTTATTCATCACTGAAAGGAAATCAATTTTTTTACAGCAAAATATTAAAACAATACTAAAAGTGATGAAATGTGATCATTATTCCTTTCAGGAATATAAACATACATAATTATACAGCCAACAAACCTGTAGAGGTTTCAGTGATAGAGGCAGTGATGTTCAGTGTGATGTCTTGGTCACCAGGCTCATAAAGGTTTTCAAGTGCAACTTTGCTGAAGAAAAACTGCTCTGCTCCATGGAACTTCAGAAACACAGGTTAAAATCAACCCATCAACCCAGACAGGTTATACTGCACTATATACTGGCAGCATATCCCTTATGCAGCATATCAGCGTATGAGAAAACTGCAGGATATTTTCCATTATTATAATTAATAAGAATTTGTTCATAATAATTTAATTTGTTTAGGCTCACCCCTTCATAGATGAGGAATGGTTGGACAGGAGCTGTTGCAGGGGAAATACGGGTGACATTCACCGATAAAGTTGCATATATCATAGCAGAAGGAGCCCTAGAAATACAGCAATAGTTAAATCATTCAACATTTGCCAGCATTCATATTTCCCAACGACTCACTGTCTTGATATCGACTCATCCCATTTGATTTAATTCTCAACTTAAACGTCGTAAATTATTGTGACTAGCTGCCCAAATCAAACCCGAATCGAGAACATAGGATTCATTAAAGACTGGTTGGCATAAGGCATTGGGATGATTAGGCATTAGCGAAACGTCAATATAGTGACCACTAAGTATGACAAAACTATAGGTTACCACTTAGATGTTCTCACTGTGCCTGAGATGTCCTCTCCCACCAGGATCTCTGGTGCCGTCTCCAGCTGCAGGTTAAACATTGAGGGGTCTGCAACTACCAGGCAAGAGACATTCAACATGGGGAGCAGGAATCCATAACCAATTAACGCATTTCTATTATAAGTATTTTAATTTAAGTTACCTGGGTTTTCCACCATGAATACCTTCTCGTCTATAAGGCCCTGTGGATAAATACATAGAAGTAAAATGTCAAGGTGTTTCTACTGTAATTTAATATTAGCCAAAACATGTTAACCCATCACAATAGGTGAATGGAATTCTATATGGACACCTACTCTGTTCCCAAACCAGGGTATGTACTAGCTGGTTTAGAGGCAGATACACCAGCTTGGCACTGAGTTTCTGATCATTTACATTTATTTTCCATTCCGCTACGCCTCTAGGACCACGAGGCGTAGCAGAATGGCCTCGCGTCCCCTTACGTTTCCTACATGGCTACTTACTAAATAAATCAATAAAACGTTTTTATTTAATTATTTTGTCGTTTTTTTGCAGAAGCAATTATATAATTATATAAACCAATAACATAATTGTTCAAATCCTTAAAATATGGTGTTTTTGTACAATTTGTGTCCGATTATTGATCTCTTAATATACTTTTTTTGCTGTATGTATGGCTGGAATGGGTTAGAAAATAGACACGATTTTCTACTTTAACATTATTTTTTTAACATCAAATACAGCAAAAATATGCTTTTTACAAAAAATACAATTTTAAACAAAGGTGTATGGTTTCCTTCTTAAATAACGTCTGACAAAAAACATTGTGCATAATATGGCTGGCCATGACAATGGCCAGCCATAAAAAAGGATAAAAAAGGATAAAAAATGAAAGAAAGGATAAAAAAGGATAAAAAATGAAAGAAAGTAACAAACGTACGTTTATTGTGGTCTTGACGGCCCACCGTCCGACAGCTGGGCTCGGAGACAGATAGAATTCCCGGGAGACAATTCCCAGATAACTTCCCTGGGAGTACCACCTTTGGATGACAGTCCCTACGGGATCCTGTACACAACAAAAAGAGCCGTCACGCACATTAACCTTGTTTATTCTGTCCACGAATTATACCGATTTCAAAAGAAGTGAATAGACCGAAAATCAGCAATCGTTTTTAATCGGACTACACAGAGAGAAGTTTATTCCTATCTGAGATTCGCAGAGAGAACTGTTCTTTAGTGGTATAAGGGGGAAAACTAAGTCATTACACAAATATTGTTATGGGAATGGAACAGCGATGGTCTGCTGGAGAGATGTTTACACCATGAACACATGAGCAGCTTTATTTGTCAGAGTTGCCGGTGTATCCCTAAGGAGTTGGGCACCGAAGCCCGACCTAGTATTGACGCTACCCTGGGTGTAGCCTACTGTCCAGATTTTCCGGCACAATTTCAACTCTGACCCCGGTGGACACTGACCACTTGAAATGCGTCCAATCAGATCACAGCTGTGTTTGATGTTCTATACCCAGTGGCGTTCTTCACTTCTAAAGAAACAGTATAAATATGAGTTAAAAGTGCTTAAAGGGACGAAATGTAACATACATTTCTATTTCGGTGCCTTCTTGTCCAAGAAAAGTCGGTGCTTGTAGACTCACCAAAGCCTGAACTCTAACACTTCTTTACATTACTTACTTGACCCAATTACTTGTTACTTGTACACTTCTACCCCCACTGTGCTGTGCACTTTTTGTGTGTTTTTTGTAATTGTGTCTGCTGTGGATGATGTAGTGAGGCATGTTTGTATTTTTTATACTCTGTGTATATTTTATGTGGTATGTTGTAAGTTTATGACGCAGTGACTGCTGCCCAAGACGAATTTCCCCCCCGGGGGACAATAAAGTATATCTTATCTTATCTTATTATGTCAAAATCGTCATATGACCTCATATGACCAAAAATATGACTTGGTTTCTATCAATACAAAGTTTCATGCAAATAAATGGGTGGAGGGTCCCTTTAAGTCCAGCCTGTTGGCGGGTTATATTCTAAACCTTGAGTCCAGCAAAGCTTTCCTGTATGGATCATGTGTTGACCCCTTAAACGTTGAGATGGAACCTCAACGGTGCTGTTGATTGTAATACGGTCGTGTAAGATCAGGGATCAACTCCTCCACATGTATATTGTGTTTCTTCTCCGTAATACACAGAGGAGGACCCTCACCAAGACGACGAACTCCATGTGTCCTCTGTAGGGCCGGTTGTCCAGCTGCAGGATCGCAATCCAGATCAGCACCTTCTGCCCGGGACCGTACAGCGCCCTGTCCGTCTGCACAGAGCTGGAGAAGTTCCTGCGGCTGACGTTCAGCCAGGTGGCGTTGGAGAAGATCAGCTGCTCTCCCTGGTAGCCGCTCAGGGTCAGCCTCACCGGGTCTCCTGGGCTGAGGGAGAGGCCGTCCAGCTGAGGATGGAGCGGTCATACATGGCACAGCATCAATACTGCATGAATATGTGTGTGTGTGTGTGTGTGTGTGTGTGTGTGTGTGTGTGTGTGTGTGTGTGTGTGTGTGTGTGTGTGTGTGTGTGTGTGTGTGTGTGTGTGTGTGTAGGTGTGTAGGTGTGCAGG
>OMLJ01051714.1:0-10633 GCA_900302595.1 Gadiculus argenteus | reverse complement strand
ACGTGTGTGCTTCAACCTCTTGGCGCTCAATAATTCAGCAGCCCGCTTCACGTCGCTTTATCCCCGTTACTCAGAATAGTGACCTTCATGAAAAATAAACACAGCAAGAGGTCCCCGGCATTTGACTTCCAGTCAACCTGGAAGACAACCAGGTTGACTAAAGTCAGCCCATACTCTCCCCCTGCTGCTTCTGCGCCGAGGGAGACGAGAGAGGGAATACCAGTAGTATAATCACCTGGTAAAGAATGCAGATATTCTACAACCGAACACCTACAAACGGAGTAAGGAAAATATTCTCTTTCGTTCACCAACATCAGCATCAGGGCATTTTGGTCAACGTTCCTCCCAGAGCATGTTACACATTTTAAGCACTGATGCAAATTATGTTAGGGGAAGTAAATGTTAGGGGCCGAGGGGGGGACACCGTGACATTTATCTCACACACCATGTACCCGTGTCCATATTGTGCACCATATTGGCTGGCTGAATAATTAATGGCCATGAAAGTGGTATTTGGCACAGGGAGCCCCCCACATGGGCATGATGCTATCTTTCGAAACTCCATGTCCTCCTCTCTTGATCCAAACCGTCTTCCTTTCCAATCGCCTCCTATTCAGTCCCTTCTGGACCAGGGAGTATACGTAAGTGATAATGCCCGACGAGGTGTCCATTATTAGAAATAATTGGACGAAGCGGAGGTTCGCGTCAGACGGTTGCTTCCGCGAAGTCCATTTGTAGTGAACAGTGAAATAGCAGTCATAGGCTCCATTGCCAAGGTTACTAACTAATAGCGTTTGAGCGTTTGAGCCAGCGCAGTGATTTACAACTGTAAATTACAAAAGTAATTAGACCGGAACCTCTTTATCGGTGTAGTATATCACTTTTTAACCGACACCCTTTTTAACCTAGACCATGGTATAAATGAAGATATGCTTGTGTAACAATGTGTTAGGTTGTAACATTTCAGCTAGCACATAGCTTAAAACTATAATGATTTCCATCATGCTATCAATAAAATGTTCTCCTGTAAGTGATATATTCTACCAATAAAAATGCTGGCCAGCCCGCAACTCACTCTTTGTTTACAATACTATCCCCACTCCCAAAACCCCTCCCACTCATGCCAACTAGCCAGTCGAGCTACGCTAGTTTGCGTCACACAGTGTCACAGCCAGTGAGAGTGGACAGAACAATGTTATTTCGTCGTTTTTATTATTCTGAAAGTCTCCCGCCTCCTTACTGGGAGTGGCTCCATCTTTACACATTGCCACTTTGAGACTCATTTCAATGGATTCCCAAACATACTGACCTTGGACAAAATTGATCAACTTGATGAATATGAAGATATGGTACAAAATATGAAGCATTGACACCAAGGTTCTCTAGGGAAACCCCTTCCACACCACCCGTAAGCCTACCTGTGGAAATGTGTCTGCCCAAACGTGTTCCCGGGCGCTATGTGGGCGAGGTCCAGGGTCTTAACCGGGCTTTTAAAGGGCATGTCGGAGTTCACAGCCCTGAAGCTGCTGAAGTCGTGTGTTCCCACCAGCAGGGCGGCGGCCTCGTTCATGGCCTTGACGTTCAACTCCCTGACAGAAGAAGAAACACGGGTTGTCGGGTCATTTTAGATGTTGCCTGCGTTTGGGCCTTGACAGTATGTTTCCGAAAGCTAGAAAGTAAATAAACAGAAGTCAGAAGCTGAAAGCATTGATTTGGAACTGAACCGCTTTGATGAGATTGCCATTGGTGTTATCATGTCAACTTCTGGATGTGAACTATTCACTATGTATGAAAAGGACTAACAAGGGGAGAGTTAACGTGTCTCTGCTCATTATGCCTACCTGTTCCTTCAAAGCTTATGTTCAGGAGCGCATGTTGCTTCCATAGCTTTACCTTCATATTTCTATTCTAGGGCCTATTCTTTCTTTAAGGTGAGTGACCAGAGTGAATAGGAGGGAGACCCACGTGGAGGAACAACAAACTCAGTGGCTCGTAAGCTCTCTTCAGTAGCCTGCAGCTCTCACAGCTTAGATAGCAAATGCCTGAAAAGGTGATAGACATAGACCTGTTGGTAGACAGAGTGCAGGGTTTGATGTGTTGTTCTTCTGAAGCTATTTTAATCTAACACCTCAAACAAGCCAGGCGCTTAATTACAGACGCTATAATTACACGTTTACCTTAAATAGTTATATAGTGTTTTATACCATATAGGATGGGCTCAAGCTTTAATAAAACAAAGATAAGTTAAACTACTTTTTTGGCTCAGAGAGGGTGAAATACTGAAGAGGATTTAAAAGAAGAGGACGTGGGTTGTATATCCAATGATGTTTTACAAATCCAATGATGAAAACGAGTGAAATGGACGTTTTTAAGCACGGCAGAATAAAATAATAAAATCCTCCAGATTGGAGAAACAAACAATAGTAGTTAAATGGAAAAAGGGGAGCAGAGAAGAAAGAGAAATAACTATAAAACAGGTGGGTGTTGTTCCACATACGCCTGCAGCATATCTTGCCCTAGTTTCTCCTTAAAACAAGTGAGGCAGGCAGAAGAACAAAAAGCACTACGTCACTCCCTCTGGTCACCTGCTGCGCCTAAACACTAAGCATGATGAAGCACCACGCATGAGCTCCTCCGCGGGTCAGCACTCCACAAGGGTCCACTTCCAACTCTGTGTTCACCGTCATGTTGCAGCGCTCCCATGGCACCTGTGCATCTTTAATGTGTTAACGCGCCATTGTTCCAGTCTGGTGCGCCTGCAGGTGTGTGTGCATGTGTTTGTGCACCTTGTGGTCCATTCTAAGCCTCTTTCTCAATTGTAATGAAGGAATCCACACCACTTATCTCCCTCTTGCGCCGTCTCTCTCAGCTGAAGGAAGAGGATAATGAATGGATGGGAAAAAAGGATGTACCGTAGTTACGCAGAAAGATTCAACATACCGCATAAGCCACACCTGCTAACAACCGAGTCTTAAAAAAAACAAAAACCTTTATAAAGGCTGCATTTATATATATAGACAAAAATTATGAATTGATCATAATATATAATACCCAATGAGCAGCCTGTTATTATAAGTAGGCCGTGGCCTATATTTAGGCCATGACCTATATTCGCGTAATTACGGTAAATGTGTGGATGAGGGGATGACGAGGTGAGGGGGATGACGAGGTGAGGGGGGTGACTCACGTATTGCGGAGCCCCCAGCACATGCTGTGGTCCGTCAGGGGGAGCTGGGAGTGGTGGGTAGCGCCAAGGGCTATCCTGTAGACGTAGGTCCGAGACTGGGCGCGGAAACGGGCGTGGAAGTCAGCAGGCACGCGCTGGGCACGGGTGACCCTGAGAGTAGCAACATGGTTAATACAGCAGACTCAGTTATTAGCATTTAGGAACAAGAACATTCCAAGGATCTGTTGTAGATAACTATTATTTGTATAATATAATAATTATTATTTTAAATAATAATTTCTCTCAATAAATTATTACTTAATACAAAATAGACCATTCATCTTCCCAGATATTCTTCCATCCCTAAATTGTCACGCTTTTACTGTGTAAATGCCAGCATGAAAACCAATGCGCTGTTGATTGTTAAATGTCAACATTGCAGCCCCACACAGATCCATTGTCAGAATGCAGAAATAGCTTTGAGGGCTGCTGCCAACTGGGAAAATCATCCAGCAGCTTATGTTATGAAGGCTAGCATCACAAAGGCAACACTTTCCAGTGGAGCTGGACCAAATACGGGCCACTTCCACATGCGGAGGCAGCCTGCACCATTCAGAAACTAAGTTACGCAACAACTGTGATTAATCCGGACATCAATTCAAATTCAAATTACTCAAGTGAAATTCAACATTTATCTACCATTATTACTGTTCATTTAAATGTATAATTTAAAGATAATGTATATATTTTTCATATTAACCGTATATTTTGATGTCCTTTTACTTTATTGTCTCATTAGGTTGGCTGGTGGTGGTGGTGGAGGAGGAGGAAGGGTTCCCCCCTATAGGTGACGATCAGCCTGTTAATGTGTTCTCCAGCAGCTCGACTCAGTGGTCAGTGTCATGTGTCACTGAACATGCAGTGGTTCATAGATGACTAAGACTATGTTTAGGTCGGCACAATTGTTGTTAATTGCTAATTTTTGCTGTTATTTTACTGAGAAAATGCTCTTTGTTTCAAATTGAGGGAACTGAACTATAAGCCAAATCCCTGAGTAGGCCAGTGATGAAATCTTCTCTTTCTTAAAATGACCACCTTCGGTAAACCGAGGGGTGACCAAACAACAGGGAAGGAAGATGAGGCCTATGGTAGTGAATGACTTATTCTTTAAGGTAAACACTGGTAATTTGCATACAAAACATCAACAGTGTTCATACAGCTTTCTCCCTTGTGTCATTCCCATCCAGGGTTCAGGTCATGTGCAGTGTGTTCGTCAGACTGCCTGATGCCCATCTAGGCTTCTACGCTTTCTTTGTTTTCATTCTCCCTACAGATATCACACTCACCATCTACTCATAAAATCTATTTCTTCCTCCACTTATTATTTACTTCACAGACAGGAAGCTAATAAAAAGACGATACCTACTATCAATCGTTTCCGTTTCATCAAGTCGGCTGTATCAGCAATTCAACTAACATATGGCTTTTTAATGGCCTCTGAAGGGTTAGCACTTATAAAGATTGTATACTATGCTTCCTAATGTGAGGCTGCTAATGTGATCACCTAGAACCATGTATCCCAAACTCTAACGTAAACCAGAAATGCTCAATTTTGGATTTTACATTTCATGAGGAATTATCAATTAGCTTTTATTTATTTGGTTCACAGGTTTATAAGAGGGTTGAACTTGAATGGTGATGGTCCCAGGTTATCAACGCCGCATATAACGCCGCCGTCTCACTCCCACGGTGCTCGTCTCATGTGTAGTGCATGAGGAAAGGGAAGAAGGATGTAGTAGGGATGAGGGTCAGGAAGGAAGCCTCTGCTGGGACTCACCTGATCTCTTCCGACAGCAGGTGGAAGTTGAGGGCTTCGAGGAGAATGTCATCAGTAAACGGAGGTTTATCATTGCGGCGCTGGAGGTCCAGGTGGGCAGAGTTAGAGAGGGCGTGGACACCACGGTCAGTTCTGCTTGAGACCGACAGAGACACCGGGTTGACTGGTTTCAACCTCCTCACCGCATCCTGCCCAGAACAGCCAATAGCATGAAGGGAGGAAGAGTGAGAAGATGTTCAATTAGGGATAACATAAAGCACTGTAAAAAAAGATGAGATGGTAACTTATTTATCCTAGATGGGATTTTTTTTGGATAAAAAACATGAATCATGTACGACACATATGGAATGTTAATGCAGCTACTTTGACAGCAACCATAGTACATTATCATGTGTAACAACAACTACAATTAAAATAGAAATACAAATGTATTTTCTCCATTGCAAGTTTTATTGAGATAAAATGATAAGTGTCTACAAATGGGAAACTCTGGCCTTTGACCAAGTAAACTCACCTCTATATGGTTCTGAACCCCTTTCTTTTGCGGCTGGTGTGGGGGAGACCTAACTACACCACTGTTAAGAGATGAGTGACTTAGGCATTACAATTGTATTTAGACTCATGAGCATGCTATTCACTGAAAGTACACAAGTGGTTTACCTATATTTCGTTCCAATGTATTGGAAAAATATCAGATAACGTGCGCAGTTGTGCATGGCGTCCCTATTTCCTGAACCATAAAACCGGCGTTATAACTTGGGTTACATATACAACAGCTTTTTATCATAAAAACAGCATGACACGCGGGGGGGTTGTTATTGCAGTGATCTTGGCTTCACGTGTTCGGGTCCCCCACTCCGACAGCACACGCGGTGGATTACTGCAGAGACGATGCGCGCAGAATGAAAACACTTCTGCGATGTTGACGTCCGTAATGACTGAGCACGTGACCTTGGTGTGTCCCCATGTTCATGGTCCCATGGCTTCATGTTGAGCTTCATGTTGTTTTATTGGACCATGCGTAGAGTTGCAGCACTGCCATCTCATCTGGCTAACATATGCCTGCATAAAAGTATTTTGCACAGGCAGTTTTCTAGTCCACGATCACTATCCTGATATATTGATTGGAATTGCACCCCACATCTTGTGACACAACATCTTATCTGACTTTACCGTAAATCTATTTTTTGTATTTGTATGTAAACAATAATAAAAAATGCTTGCTTTAAGCGATCGCCAGACGGTATATTTGAATATCCTGTGATTCCTTTCGCCCCGACTGGGTAGTTGTAGACTGAATCGTAGCGTTATCCCGGCCCACTACAACGCAATGTCCGGTCTCTTACTTTCTATGCGCTATGTACGCCAATTTACAGTACCCAGGGCGATAAGTGCAATAAAAAACAAGGAAAAAACAAAACATATACATAAATAGAATGAATACGGATATCCTTCCAACCGGAAGTCCCGCTCTATCCTGCCGCTAACCTACGCTACTGAAAGTTCCGCCTCTCTCGCTCATAACGCTCATTTAAAGGATCCCATCCCGGGCAGTGATCGGACGCGCTGTGGCGAAGCGACGCCTCTTCTCGGCAGCGGTGGGGGCCGTGTTGCCAGATTGGGCCAGTTTTCCCGCCCAATCTGGCCCAATCTGGCAACAGTGGGTGGCGGCAGGCAGCAGCAGTACTGTAGTAGTAATCTGCCATGCATTTAGGCTGCATTCTGCTTCACAGCGTGTCCATGACCATCGGGCGCAAGGGAATACAGTCGCATTCCTACTGCCCGAGCAAGTGACAACCGCCGCGGGAATGCCATTGACTCACTGAAGGAGGAATAAAAACATATACAACGCAAATATGACGGTGGACTTTGAAGAATGTATAAAGGACTCTCCTCGATTCAGGTAGGAATCCAGCTGTCAGACACACCACAGCTATGTGCGGGGAAAATGGCACACCTTCTTTTAACGCAGGGTTTATTTTCCCGGCTAGGTGGGATTTTTCATCAGTCCTTTAAAAAATGATGCACAATGTTGACTTAAAACGCCTCGACTTCTGATATACAATGGGGGTCGTTGCTCATGTGTGAAAGACTGAGATTTTTTTTGGCTTCACTATTTCAAATCTTCATTCATGATGCAGCCACCACTGATCTTGTATTAGCCTATATCGTTGTAGTTGTGATTATTCATTCACTGTTCACTGTTATTTTGATTCAGTATTTCATCTAACGGGTTAGCCGCTGGAATGATGTAGGCTTCGCTACGAGGATGGTGCATCAATGAGAGATACGGACATTGGTTTACAAAAACGAATTTCGAAAATCTATAATTACCTTTGGTTTAATCTATATGAAATGTTGTCCGTGCACACCATGTGCACGAATGAAATCATCCAAGACCTACGCGTAAAGCCATGTGTCTATGAGGACCTGTTGTGAATCTGTCTGTCTTTGAATGGACGTCATCTAAAAATATCGGCGGCCTACAGGTTGAGCGGAAATAAAAAGATGTGAGTGGACAAGCTAGGCCCGGAGAACCGTCCTTTATGAGTAGGGGGATATGCCCTTGTAAAATCAGCAGCCCGGGTCTACAGGGAAAGGCTCTCCTCCTCGGGGACAAGGTTCCTATCCCGGGTACAATGCTCCTATCCCGGGTACAATGCTCCTTTCCCGGGCACTGCTCCAGATGCCCCTCACTCTGCCCACGTGCCAGTCTGGCACCGCTCCCGCCACGCCATGGACTGAAGGAGAATTGGGCAGAGAGATTTTGTCAGATCAAGGCCAGTAAAGCCCACCTGATGGGCAAATTACCTGATGTTTAATCTACAGTTGTGTGTGTAGATTTTCCCTTTTATGTCTGTGGAAATAGGTCTAATTTTTCATCTAGGTCCTATGCCAATGTGTCTAACCTTCAACACATATTTCACGCATACACTGTGAACGCATAAACCGTTGCTGACAATTCACACTTCCTCACTTTCTCACCAATTCCCCCCCACCATGGATTTCCTTTTAAAACTCAATTCATTGTGGTTAAGTGTGTCCACACACTTTCTCTGCCAATGATTTGTGGAGCGAGAGAGGGAGAGCAAACAGTCTGTTCTTGGATCTCCTTAGGAGTGTCTGTACTGCTTTTCATCCTGGAGACAGTGATGGTTTCCGGTCTTCATCATGACCTTACGAAACCATTAAAAACCATTGGCATTTGACTTCTTTGTGGTCCTCGTCTTTCAAATTAATGATATTAATCATGGGCAAAAAGGATGTATGTTCAAACCCCAATGTTGGTAGCCCTCAGCAAGATTCCTACCTGACATTACAAACAAAATTAGATGCATAGATAGTATTAGCAGCCCTACTCTTAGTGGTCGCCTTTTGGCCAATTCTGTAGCTTAGACAGTGATTTAGCTGTATTTGAAGTTGCCCTCAATTATTTTTCTTATTAAGCTTCACTATGAGGTATAGGTTTTATTCATGGTATTAGGTATTAGGTATCACGGTATAATACAAGTATTATTCTGGGTCGAGACGGGGCCAACATCACCGGAGCCAAGACTTCCCATTCCAAATCAGCCTCTTTATTCCCCTGTTTATCTATAGCTGTGGTCTGATATACATATTCTGAATGAGATGAACATTTCACATTTAAGTACATAACACTGCCTATCCTATAGGGCTTGTCCTTTTTCTTAATTTCCTGGAGAAGAGACATTGATACAAACAGGTTTTCAGGACTCCCTCTAATTACCTTCAGATTAAAGGGTCTCTCCAGTTGAATCACAGCAGGGATAAACATCTGTGTTGTAGTAAGTACACTATTGTGTAGGAGCAACAGGAATGCACCGGCCCTGGCATAGTGCACGACTGAATGAATGAGTGAATGAATGAGTGAAACTGGTCACACAGGTGAATTACTTTTTTTTTTTTAAGAAATAAGGATTCACAGTTAAAGGAATGGATTAAAGACATTTTGCAAGTCTAAAAATTAGATTTCTGTTTCATTGCAACAAACGGACAGACACACAGACACAGAAACACACACACACACACACACACACACACACACACACACACACACACACACACACACACACACACACACACACACACACACACACACACACACACACACACACACACACACACACATGCTACGACTTGCAGAGAGAGGGTGTGTGTGTCCTCTGTAGTCATAGACAGAGGGCTGCTCAGTATAGACAGGCCCACTCAATCTTGTTTCACCAGTTTTTGAGTTTCTGAATGAGTTGCACCGGAACACAGGGCGCCAAACCATGACCAGCAGCTTAGCAGACAAGCATAGATGGATTCTAAACTATGCTGTATCATTTAGTTAAACTAGAATAACCTAAGATAGCACTGCAAGCTATATAATTTAGTAATAAGCGATTTGACGCGCAAACACATTTCTTATATAGCTTTTCATTTGGCTCTAAACGTGTTAAGTAGTGCCATTGTTGTGTGCTAGAATTATGCTTGCTACAGTTTACCCTGTTATAGAATTATTGTGTGCAGGAAATATTAATATAAAAAAATTGGATTTAAGCCTAATAAAGCCTATATTCTAATACAGATTATAAAATAAATGATGCAGACCTAGTCTGTTAGGGTTGCCTTGTTTCTGCAACCAGACAAAGAATAATGTTTGGATGTGGTCCAGTTTCTCTGGACAAAGGCTTTGGGCTCTGTGTAAACTAGTCCCACAACACAACGTTGGCAGCACGTAGAATGTGTTGAAATCACAAGCTATATGTCTGTGTTGGTAGCCTACAGCTGATCACACTGATAATCCGTCTGTCTGTCTCCGTCTCTTCTCTCTCCCTTGGTTTCACCTGTATTCTCTTCATTCTTTTCCATACCGCTTGGCTTGCCAAGGTCTGCTCTCCAGTCTGGTTGAGTGAGCTCATGAGAGCTTTGTCGATACCTAACAATAGCAACAGATAATAATAAAATAAGGCAATATTTATTATTGTGTAATTATTTATTATTACACATATAGACTGCATATGTACACGGTAGGTATTAGTGTTGTTTTGATACCAGCCCTTTAGAATTGATGTTTTTGATCAAGACACAAGGCACATGCAATGGACTTATGGACTGTGCATTCCCTTTCCAAACATTTAGCATTTAGCAGTAGTTCATTATAACCTTCCCATCCAATATTATCCCTTGGTTAATGTTATCACCAGATTATAACGTTTACGATTCATAAACTAGTTTCATTTTTACGGATAGGATTTTCTATTCTGACATCCCCTTCCTGTATTTTATTTAGAATATTTTTGGTCTGAGCCTGTTCAGGGGGTTGCCAAGGTTACCGGTAGCCACTTAACCCCTTGGTAGAGGGAGAGGTGAAAGAGCCGAGAGACAACTAGATTATATCTGCTGGTGACGGCTAATCCACCTCAATGGGTCTCTGATCATACAATACAGAATGACGCACATTGCAGTGTCAATATCCAGATAAACCACATTCCGAATACCGGACCTGGGTAAGATGGTGGTCTCTCAGCAGACTGGTGTGTATAGAGCTTGATTGGAATAGCCACCAGGATATTTGTCACATTTGTTCTACGTAATTAAACCCAAAAACATAGAGACATTTTATT
>OMLJ01051709.1:0-10099 GCA_900302595.1 Gadiculus argenteus | reverse complement strand
AAATTGGACGGCAAATATGGCCCAATCTGGCAACCCTGGCGGTGAATTGCGTTGCGTCTCCGACATCCCGACGCAGAAGTATGAGGGCTCGAGGGGTCTGAGTAGTGACAGAGTCGGATTACGGATGACGGAGTCGGAGAAGTATAAACTAGGCTTTAGTGGGTATACGGCGTATAGCTGCGTATCACGTAGACTACACCACTGCTCCAGGCTTCATCTTTATCTACCAGTCGTGGACCGGCGGCCACAGTATCACTGGTGCTGCACATGCAGCTGTCTCGCTGTAGTGTTTGTCACAGAGCAGCTTGGTGCGTTACACCGCGTCCTGACTGAATGCGAGCGTCCGATTGTCGCATAACATCAGACGCCCTCCGTCCGATCAGCTGTGCGCTTCAGATCAGACTGGAGACAGCGCTACAGCGCTTCCAATGTGAGTGACACGAAGTAAATAGAAAAAGTTCAGGTCAGAACGTCGCGCAGCGCTGTGTCGCTCACGGGCGGTTAGGACATACCAATAGAAAGCAATCAGACTGATGTCGCTGACGCTCACTCGCATTCAGTCAGGACACAGTGAGGAGGAAAACACAGAGGTCCATAGGGAGGCGCTGGAATCATGCTTTGGACACACCAACATGAAATACGTCTCTAACAAATCTGGAACACGGTCATTCTTAAAAGTATCGATATTTATACATTTAGGAATCGTAACGTTTTTAATCTCCGAGTAACGCTGCACTTTTGAAGTATCGGTGCACCGTGCAACACTACGTCAAACAAACTTACACACACACTCCACATAGCAACACCCATCACACACGAGTCATAATAGCATCACACTTGATCAGCTTTTTGAATTATCAACAGAAGTCGCTGTCGTCCCCGTCCCCCCACACCAATCAAACACAAGGCTAGCCTGGAGCTGGAAAGATGCACCACATTATCTGGAAAGATCCTCTTCTCCACAGGAGTGGGCTTGAGTGTATCTGTCCACTTTTCTATGTGTGTGCATGTAAAGCAAGTGAAGAGCAGATCTCATCTCCCCTCTTGATACTTTTTAAAACATTTTAAATTTGTCAGCACCTCTATTATATTATTCACGGTAGCTGGTAATTGACTTGTATGGACTTCCTGGAAACATGGAGCTACCGCTAAGGCACAGACTTGTAAAAAAATACAACGCAAACTAAGTTGTTGATGCTTAGTTTTATGTGTAGGGACCCTAGTCATGCTGCTGCAGAGAATTGGTGCTATTTTGAGCAATATTAGTGGTTAAAAAAATGCAGATTTGGAAGCGTTCACGATACCTGTGACCATTAACATGGAAGACATGTGGGCTGTTACATTGCTACCGGCAACTTGAGGCAAGCTCAATACTCTATTATCAACAAATATGAGTGTGGATGTGGATGGCTTATTTTATGGGTCTTCATGTCACAAAACACCCTGGAGTCCATTTTCGCCGGAAGTACACTTTAATATTAAAAGTGGGCCAGCCAACGGGCAGTTACTATAGCGACACCGGAGGGGTTACCCTGGGGTTGGAGTAGCTCTGGTTAGGGCCAAAGCAACATCTCATTAAGTCTTAGGCTGAAGGAACCAATGGACCTAATGAGGAGCTACTAAGGCCTAAAAAAAAAAGTTTGGTTCCTGTTGGTTGTCAGTTGAGGTCATGGGTAGGTAGGGAATTTTTAGGCCTAACCTTCACACAGGACATGATATAAAACTGTTAGTGTTGGGAGCAGGGTTTAGGTGGATGCTCAGTCAAAGCGTTTAGAGGTTTAACCACCCCTGTTTTTTAAGAGGTAATTACATTTATAAACTACCATTTCTAAAGTTTTAATATCGGCAAACATATACTCAGATACCGATATATCTGTGAAAGGTCAATATATTCCAACAGATATATCAGTCAGACATACATATAAAGTAAAAGTGCAATTCAGGACAATTTACTTGCGCTGTGATGAGGGTGAATCAAATGTGGATGCACAATCTCCAAACTAAAATAATTGAGTTGAAACTATAATTTTAGCCTTTTTTTGTTGTACTGTTAGACCTAGAGATTGGTCTGGTAGTAGCCTGGCTATTACCAGACCAAGCCAATCGTAGATTGCACTTTGGTCTGGGGAAGCTGCCGTCATTTTCTTCAGCACAAGAGGCGTGATCAACGGGTGGAGTTAAAGTGAGTCTGTACGCTGCAGGGCTCTTAAGTGTCCTGCATTGACAGTCACTCATTTAGGTCTGTTGTCCCGCTGCACTCCAGCCACACAAAAAAACGAGACTATTTTTAATATGCAGCAGCGCCCAAAATCTCTCTGGCTTTGTTATAACACACACACGCACACGCAAACACATAAAACATGAGAAAGTTTATTTTGGATAAATGATTATTTAATGTATATTTATTTTATTCAATGTTTTATAGACATTTCAGAACAGCTGGATACATATTTGTTTATTATTTTAGGTTTTTTTTCAGTTTACGAGCGTCAAATGCCGCCCTAGCACCAATAGGGAGCGTCGTGCTGCAGCACCCTTGTGATTATGTTTTTGAAAGCAGCAGATCAACAAACAGTCGGTATATGCTACCATAACGTTATACCAGTTGTTTTATGACTGCATATATGGCCCTGGTGCCCATGATCCTTTGTGCTTACATGATAGTCACATTAATTCATAGTTACTTCATGTACTGTCGGGCACTTTGTTTACAGTTTAGTCACTTTATTTACATTGCTCATTCTTTTTGCATTGCATTATTCATCTACTGCATCAACAATCTGTACAGGACCTTGTATCAATCCAGGATGTACAAAACAGCCTTAAAAAAGCGCTCCGTTTGACGCGGTGCTTCGGCGCTGGTGTGTGTTGGGCTTAAGTCTTTCAGGATCAGCAGTCAGTCATTGACAAGTCTGTCAATTCCTAACTGCCTAATCAGCACGTTTCCTCTTCTCCACACTTACAAAAGTCATGGCTGAGCTCACAGCTAAAATGCAGAACTATAACAGCATCCCAGACAAAGGAAGGGATGCTACACAGGTAGCTGCCAAACAACAGTACTCGATACAAACTGGAAAAAGCCTTAAAAATCCACTTTGCCCGGCTATGTACCCGGCTGTCTTCTGATCGGTCGCTTTCATGCAACAGATCACTGTGTCGCTCAACAACCGCAAGATATATAGCCAGGACCCCCTGCCCTACGTCTACTGTACTGAAAACTTGAACCTTCTGGGTAGTCCAGCGCTGTCCGTGGTTCCTGTCAGAACTGTATGTCAATAATCAGTCATAATCTCCAGAACCAAGGAGAAAACTACTTTAAACCTAGTTTCTAGCTGTTTATACATCATGTTTTTGATTTTGCAATCACCAAAACCACAACAAGTAACTGTGGTGCCAATGAGTTTGACCAAAATAAGCAAAAAAATCTTTGGTTTAGTTTTGCTACTAGATGCTAGGCTAGCCATTAACATTACAATTATGTTTTAGCTAGTGATGGCAGCCATCGATAGCAGCAGCAACAGAACCGGTTGTTGAGGTTTAAAGAGTTGGCAGGTATTTAGAGGGAAGAGAGGAGCCAAGGAATACAGTCATTGCTATGCTGATGTCTTATCTTAGCAAGTCACTGGATTCACCTTGCGTGCACGGACACACTCACGCACGGACGGACACGCGGGTGTTCACACTTCTCTCTAGATGCGTGGGTGGATTGGAATGAGTCGCATAGCATTCTGGCATTGAACAAACACTGAGGGAGCATGCATGCATGCCGGGAGTGGACCTACAGTATACAGCAACAAAGCACACGTAACTTCAGCTGTACAGCACGATACCCCCTGTGGCTTCAGTTCTACAACAACAAAGCATACATAGCTTCAAATATTTCTCTGGTTTTCCCAAGTTGAAGACCCATTGACATTGTCTCTTCCCAACACTGTTGAGCAGTTCCCATAGCTGTAGCATTGTTTTGTTCAACATAAGTAAGCATAGATTTCTCTTATAGCGCCGAAACATATCCACAAGTTTCTACTCTGATCTTCACTCAAGAGTCCTGTGTGTGGTGGGTGAAAGCAGAGTCAAAACTTGATTTGTTCATAATTTGGCACTATTGGTGAAAACAACCTAACCAGGGCAGTTTGTATGCACTTCCTTGGGTTGAACAAAACAGACACCGTGATTACAGCACAGAATACTCACTTAGTAGTAGTAGTAGAAAGTGGTTCAATGAATTCCTAAGATTTACAAAAATCAAGGCAGATTTTACTTATACAAGAGTTATTGTCAACAATTAACCTGGGATCCTAGCAAACAAGCCAAATCCTTTAAGTTGTGTGTGTTTGTAGCCCGTAAGCAAAACTTACGGGCTCAAGACTAACATGTACTACGGGTGCTATACCCGTAAGATCCTAAGTTGTTGGCACCTTAAGAAAATGTGTTGCATAATTTTTTATGCAATCATTTACCTTGCATCTCTGTATAAACCACATGTTGAACCTTTACTACTCTCCTGAGTCATACCCCGATATTGCGATACCAGGTACTACCAACCACTCAAAACCAAAATAAATAGTATTCCAACCAATCACTGACAAGGGATGAGTGTTGTGGGGTTTTGCACTGCGTTCATGATAGTTTTTACTGGATGCACGAAACACAGAATGGAAGTTATTGATAGCATGGGGGAAAAGGTTTCAATAAATAATATAATTAATAATAGCACTGCGACACTATTCACGAGCTTGCGCAGAAATGCACTATTGTTGATGCCAACTCTCGAGATGTCAAGGCACTGGCAGTAGAAAAAATAAAAAGAACACCTATGCAATAAAAACAGTTAAATATTTTTTAAATGACAATCTTTTATAATGAATAAACAGAGTGATGGTACGTGACAAAGGACATTCCAAATTAAGAAGTTAGAAGATCCTAGTCTTGAGCCCTGCCGGGACGGCGGCTAAATATCATCCGAGACTGGTAAGTTTCACTGGGTACTGTAGCTACATCGCAAAATAGTTTTTGAACCGAATAAACCGAACAATAGATGCATTGCTTGTCTGGTGTGCCACCCACTTCATATTGAAGCTCTGACATAACCTAGTAGTACTCAGACCAAGACTTGATCAGAAAGCCACTGACTTCATTCATGCAGCACTTTTTATTATTCCGATGTTCTATGCATCGTCTTTTATACTGTCCCAACTGGACCTAGGAACACATTACCTCCCATCCACACAATAAATGCAAACCTTGTGGTCAGTCTTAAGCCATGTTAAATGCAGAGTGTGTTACTAGCATAGCACATGTAGCGTGAGCTGTTGCTCCATCGTTATTAGCTTGTATGTTTAGAAACATGGTAGAAATGCAAGCATAGCCATCATGAAAGCAAAGAACAATTAGTTACACTGGTTTCAAGGTCTGCCTGCTTCTTGAAAAAATTGGGTATGAAGGGAGGGTTCTTAGTAGGAATGAATGGAAAATACCTTACTAAAGTGTTTGGCTTGAACACTTCCCATCAAGACTCATCATGCAAAACCTCATGAACTCTTTCCCCTCTCAAACAAACGAGGGAACAAAGTAGTACTACACAAAAGATATCAGAAAAAGAAAAAGAGTAAGAGTGAGAGAAAGGGAGGGAAGGGAGAAAGAAAGTGAAAACAAAGATGAAGGAAGGGAAAGGAGGGGAGAAGGGATAGAGAGAGACACGCATACAGACAGAGGGGGAGAGCGAGAGAAGGAGTCTAAAAGGCTAGCTTGAATCTGGCTGATGCAATCTAATGGAACATTGTATTATGGAGGTTTGTGGTGCAGGGCGGTTACTCTAGTAATGGAGACACTAACAGAGATAATGCGGGGGTGTTGGTGGCGGTGACGTGGTAAACGATGGCGGTGTAGCGGGAGTCCTTTGCGGCGGACATTATAGCATTAGTGCTTTGGATATGAAAGAATTTATTCAGCCATACAATTATACAAAAGTATACAAAAATGTAATATGTGCTCATTTTAAAAAGGTAATGCTGGATATAAACAATTCCTTGTCAAGATAACAGAATAGGATAGAATGCGTATAATATTTAGCAAGGCTAAGCAGTTAGAAGAGATGACAGCAGTGGAAATCAACAAACCACAACAGGCAGCAAAGCTTAAAACGTTAGCGGCATTAGATTATTGCGCCCAGCAAATTGGCAAGAGTGAAATAAAAATATTAAAAACAAAAAAACACGAGAATGAAAACAAATAATTGGTCTGCTATTCTGGTAGACAGATCAATCAACTGAAGTGGAGGAAATGGTTTGGGGGGAGCAAGAGAGCGAGAGAACCACAAAAACAGATATAAAATTGAATGATACCTATAGCAAATGAGGGGATCTTTGAAGGAAGGAGAATGTTGTTGTTGTTGAACAGGGGATAGGAGGAGGAGGAGAGATGGATGAAAGGGAGTGGAGAGAAAGGAGGATAAGGGAACAGTCATTTGCGAGCTAGCCTTCAGATTGGAGCTGTGAGCTTCTGGCTACCATTGGTGGGTTAGGGTGCTTGGTTCTCCCCCACTACACTTCTAAATATAACCTCAACAACTGGAGCAAATGTTGAATAATGAAGCATGGCAGCTTCTGGAACACAACCAAAAGCAAGGAGGTAAATATAGAAGTGTCTAAAAAAAAAAAACACCACTACCACGCAAATGTTTCCAGAAAGACTTAACGCCAAACTACAGCTTAAACTAGCACTAGTCGTTAGCAGGGATGTTACAACATAATCTAGCCTTCTTTACAGCTGTGTTCATCGTTTTACTTGTCTCCTTGGTGGATTGGGTCACAGAATGCATGCGATCGAGAGAGGCCAGCCCTAATCAGGACTGCATGAAAGAACACACTGGCACTTCCTTGTATGGACAGCCTGCGTCAAACAGTGAGACCAGAGTAGAATTCTGTGACTCAACACAGACAACACTCCCTCCCGTTCCATCAAGAGACAGAGCTTTAGGCAAAGACTCGTCCTCTCATTCAGGCTCTTTAGCCATCACAGAGGTCCATCCTAGAGCTCACATCGCTTAACTACAGAGGTCCATCCTAGAGCTATAGGGCTGTCATTTTTTATTCAATATTAGAATATGCATTCGAACATGAAATCTCTGTATTTGAATATACATAAACAAATCGTTTTTATTTTATTGTTTGCCTTCTCATCCATTTGCGGGCCCTCTAATCAAGCGGATAATAGTATATCCTGTTTCGAAAATGGATAACGCACAGAGCAGCAAGCCTGAGCTGAAAATTGCAACCCGAAGTCATCCCCGCTAACAGCAACACGCTGCATTGGTGGAGAGACACAGGCTGCAACAAATACCCGCCTCTCTCAACATTGACACGCAAATACCTGTGTGCCAGGCACTTCTGTGCACTCCGAATGTGTGTTCTCCACCACAGGTAACACCGTGAATAAAAAGGGCCGCACTTGATCCAGATCAAGTTGATAGATTGGCGTTTGTGGCAAACATTAAGAAATTAATTTATTGCAGATATGCTATAGGCCTTAGTACTTCTACTGCTGACGTCTGTTTAAGTTGTCACGTCACTGTTTGCACTGGGCAGTTCAGATTCCAATTTTTTTTTTCAAATATATTCTAATACATTGCTTGATATTCGATATCCGTTCAAATTTGAGTTTTCTCGAAAGGGCCGGCCATAGAGAGCTAATCATCATTGTAATAACAAGACAGATTTCCATCACAGAGCAAAATAGAGCACAGATCCATCTTACCGTGCGTTCACACCAATCAATGTAGACGTATCAGGCGACATTTGTCTCTAGAAAAACCTGTGACAAGATTTGAAATGTGGTGCGGCATGAATGCCCTAGTACGGCGGAGCGTGTTCACAAGGATTTAGTAGCGCGACACGTCACTCGAGTTGAAATATTTGAACTTTGCCGCGGCAGTTGTGTGATGACAGCCAATCAGCGTTCACTCCCTGAGTGATGTAACCTAACAGCCAATAAGCGTTCAACCAGCCGGTTGAAAACTGATTAGCTTATGTTACCTGCAGTCCGGAGTAGAGTGAACCGCAGCGTGGAGGAGAAAGTGATTGTTGCCGTTTGTGATTCCTGGAGCTCTATATATAATATTATATAACAGAATATTATATAAAATATAAATATCTATATAATATCACTGCCAAAAATTACGTGCCTCCGGATGATATTATGAAAGCGTCGGCTTCTCCGACGTCTCTGGTACTTCCACAACAACTCAACTTCCTCATACACCCGCGACTAAATTTGCTTGATAAAATTTGCACAAATCAACAAAGCAACAGATTATGCCTTGTTGCGCGGCAAAACTCAGACAAAACACCATGACCAGGCAACAAATGTGGCGTTTGGTGTGAACGCACAGTTAGAGCACACATCACATACAGAGCTCACATTGTCTTCAAGATGCAGAGCAACTATGATTTTTATGACATTGTCTTCAAGATTTAAATCAACCATGATTTTTGCGGCGTACTGAAACTAGGCTTGCCAACTATGGATTGCCAACTGCCCAATTTCATAACACGCCAAGCCAGACAAACAAATCTGACTAAATCCTTTACTCATCATCCTATTTTATGGACACTTATATATAGGTGTTAGTGGGCCCTTAATTCTGTATTTGAAGACGTTCATGAAATTCAGCCTAGGCTTTATTGCTGAAACACATATCTCTATGTCAATAATAGGGATGTAACGGTTATCGGTGTAACGGTAAACCCAGATAAAAATGTTGTCAATAACGATTACCATTTTCATTTCAAATCAAATTATTATCACGGTGGATAACCGCGCCCGCGGTAATAACTGGGATAATTTTGGTCACAAAAACCATGGTGTTAAATTTTCCAACCCGTGACTCAAAAACCATGACACGATCGAACCGTGAGTTTTGTGATCCGTTGCACCCCTAATGTATGTAATAATGCTTGTGTATTTCTAAGGCAGCAGTGGTAACAGCAGATCTCAAAGAGCATCAGAGTGAAGTTCACTCACCAAACTGTGTGCAATCCTGTATGGCAAGTTCTTTTGACTGTAACCATTACAGCCCTGGGCCGGGAGTAGCAAACCGTCACACAAAGAGACCACCATCAACCAGGGTTGCCAGATTGGGTGAGAAATCTGGCCCAATCTGGCAACCCTGCCATCAACAACAGTAGCCGTGTTTACATGGACACTTGTTCCGAATAGAAATGGAAGAACAGCTCAATCTGAATGAAAAATTATATATACACCTCATTCGGATTACAATTTTCTGATGCGTAATAGAAGAGCTGGTATAGTCTTCTATAAATCGACACACACTTATTTCACATACATTTATTCCGATTGGTTAAGCGCTACTTTTTAACTTGGAGATGGAATCAGCAGCTGCAGTAGTTCGCAATTGGTCTGTCTATGCAGTAGTTGACCGCTGTCAAGGAAAGTGGATATTCTGCCTGATTCAAGTCTTTCGTATCAGACATGAATCCGCAAGTAGTCCGGTAACTTATCAACCCCGGCGGTTGCTAAGTGATGACGTCTTTGGCGGAATATTTCTCTGCTGATTAGGGTGACCAGATGTCCCGAAAAATTCGGGACAGTCCCGAAATCTAAGCTGTTCCGAATCCCGAATCCAGCCCTAATGGTCCCGAAAATTATACTAAGGCTGCTTTAGTATAATTTTCGGGACAAGATCCTGCATGAGAGTTCAACGTTGTCATAGCTGTTACGTCTTTCTGACCAATAGCAGTTCAAGGTCACCTGGGCTGTACCACTTGGGGAGGGGCCGCTCATTTACTCCCCTCTGTAAATATAGACGTGGGTTGCGACGTTGACTGAGTTTTGCGTGCGTTGTAATCTATTCGGAACAGAAGTGTCCATGTAAACGGGGCTACTGTGATGAAAACTTGCAATTACAACTGAAAACATAAATTTATTAAACTCTTATTATTGAACTTCTGCTTTTTTAATTATCATTCATACCACTTTGACTGCCGGATAGAGGGATCCAAATATTAAATTGAAAAATAAGTTAGAATTCTTAAATGCAACATATCAGACTAATATTAAATATTATAATATATTATATATT
>OMLJ01051708.1:0-10197 GCA_900302595.1 Gadiculus argenteus | reverse complement strand
GTGTGTGTGTGTCCGAGCATCCACACAGCTTGCTAGGCCTTATTCACACTCACATTTAGGACAGATTTCTTTAGAATTGTAATGATTTTCCATGGGTATGGGCCTCACCTATAGTTTAACTTCATGGTGTTATCAAAGGAAATATTAATTTAGGTTTTCAAAGCAATACTTAAAAACTGTCTATTTAAAAGCTGTGTTTTGTCCACAGCGTCCACTGAAGGAGCCTGCGGAATGCTGGGAGCTGGTGGCTGAAAGCAGGCGCCGCAGGGTGGACCTGCTCTACTCAAACATGCACACCCTCCTCCCGCTGCCTGTCACCCAGATCCCAGTGTCACCCCTGCTGACGCCAAGCCAGCCCCATCCCGTGCCAATGGACCCGTCCGGCACCTCTGCCCAGCATCGTTTGGAGGCACCACCACCCCACTCAAAGCCCCTGAAGCTGGCCGAGGTAGTCAACGCCGTAAATGACGGAAGTCCAGTCAAAGTGTCGCAGAGGATGAGGAAGCACAAGAGGCTGGCCAAGAAAGACCCATTGCACTCTGACTCTGAGGACGACTTCCTCTCTCTTGCCAAGCCTGCATTCACTGCTCAGTGCAAGGAGGCGGCGGAGATGGTTTGCAAAGCAGGGGCTTGGGACACCCTTCATCTACCGCAGAGGATAAGGAAAGAACCTCCGACTCCTCAGCAGAGAGCCATCAGTGGGCCAGTCTCTCACGGCCTCGCCGCTATCGCTGATTTCCTGGACCACATGTCCTTCATGGATGTTTGCTCACCGCAGGTGGGTGACGGAGGAGGGCGAGGCCGGGGCCCGTGCATTTCACAGCCCCTGGCACAGGTGAAGGATGGCATGGTGGACGAAGCCAGGCTGGAGAGCCCTGGGCCCAGCAGCATGGAAGCTGAGCGGGCTGTGGAGATCCAGGCTGCTGTGGAGGCCCTGAGCTTCCAGAGGTGTCTGGCAGGTGTGACTGAGGCCCAGGGAGAGGCCCAGGCCCTGGGAGGAGGAGAGCTCGGGAAGCAGGCAGGGCTGGAGCTCAGCCTGCCAGTGGCTTCCCATCAGAGAGGGTTCAGCCTTACTCCTCATCCACCCTGCCAACCCAAGTGAGTCCATGTATTGTCTGCTGTGTTCATCAATGAGGTTTATTTGGTATAGGTTTTACTTTTATAAGAATCCTTTATTAGGAATGCATAGTCTTCATCTTTACATTTTCAGGATAACTTTTTACAATTGTGATGACAATTAATAGGATGACAGTTCATCATGTTTTTCTAATTAGAAACGTCCTTCTACACACATTTTTGATATCAAAGCATCAAAAATGTATATCCAATATATATATCTAAGATTTCACTATTTAACAAAAGTATTGGTTGTCTCTGTGTTCCAGGCTGCTCCAGAAGTGCAGGGAGGTGTCAACCAGTCTACTGTCCAGGGGAGTGTTTAATACACTGGGCAGCAGACCCGAGCTCTCACTGGAATACCTCCCTACCCTACGCACCATCTGCAGAGCCGAGCAGCTTAAAGAACAAGGAAAAGTGAAACGAAGGTGAGCTCCCATTAAACAAGCTGCTGATGTCTGGACAGTGTCACAATTTGACTTTGTTTTCAGAAATTGTATTTACTTAATTTATGGAAGATGTGTTTGCGTGACCTTAAGTTTGTCCCTGGCTGTTAAGTTTGTCCCTGTCTGCAAGAAGTGCTTATCTAGGATGCCATGTGGTTACTAAAAGGAACTGTGTTGCCAGTTATCTTGAAAAAGTAATCCATTACTGATTACTCCTTTAAAAAGTTAAACTTAGTTACGTTACTGATTACTTGACTTGTCTTAATGCGATTTCAATTCGGTCTACACATGGAATGCAGTGCACGCACACTCACAGCCAGACACAACAACGATGATCAAGTTCTAGAGTGGTCTGCAGAATACAGAGCCTTTGTAACATAGTATCTTTAGAATTCTACATTATAGTGTAATTCCCCGGCGTTCCAACTAATGTGTCAACTTTTCCTCCGAGTCGGGCGTCGATATCAATTTATAGTGGGTCTGGTCGGGTGTGGAATGTGTTAGTTGTTTTGCCACTTTGCTTATTTCCTCCGACATAAAGCTAAGAAATTTCCTTATCTCCTCCAGCTCGTTCTCGTTCTGCTGGTTCTTCTTTGGTGGCATGATATGAGCGACCAAGTTAATTGAGAATAAACAAAACACGAAAGACGAAACGGCAACGAATATCACGTTCTGTAGTGGTGAGAATCGTACAGACTCAACTCTGAGAACCGTACAGACTCAAGTAGTGAAAAACAGCATGGAAGCTGAAAAGTGTCTGCTTGGCAGAATACCACTAGCAGCCAAAGTTGGACTAGAGTAGCCTATGATCCTGTCCTGGAGTCGCAGTTCAAATGTAATTTGCGCTACTGTTGGAACACGGATCGGATGCAGTTTGAAGTATTGCGGGTACGGGCGGTTTGCAAAATAAGACCCGTGCAGCCTGGACTCTGCTGTAACCCCCCGAACCCCCTGCCAAAAATATCTTCCTGCATGACATGCATATGTGGTACTCGTCACTCAACGAGAGGCAAGAAGAAAGCAAAAATATATATTTTTACTAAGGAAAATTACTGAAATAGTAACGCACAGTAACTTGGATGAGTAACTTTAATCTGATTACTGGTTTGGAAATAGTAACCCGTTAATTACTCTCTAGTGAAAAATAGTAGTCCGATTAGTGTAACGCGTTACTGGCATCACTGAAAGGAACACACGTTTAGCAAATCAAGGCGGTTCGATGAGCAAACCCAGGTAAAGGAAACGTGTTTTTTAAATGCATGTATGTTAAAGTGTAACAGATGCAGAAGAAGCCTAAATACATACATCAGCACACACAAATAATTTCACCCAGCTCATGCTTTCAGAAGGACATTTATTCATATTACTTTTTCTTATGCTTTAGGTTTCTGCACTACCTTGACTTTATCCACCTGGGTCTCTCCCGGGACACCCTGCAGCACCTGGCTGGGGACTTCCCCTGAACACCTGTACCCTTGAGCTCTGTTCTCCTTTAGCTGGCATCAGCTGCAACTGTACATGTGAAGGAAGTGTTATTAAGTGTTTGTTTTTTAAGCCATAGGTTCAGCCCAATGAGTACACTTCAACACAGTACACTTTGTAATAAATTGTTATAAATAACCATCAAATTATACTATAATTGGTCTTTGTGCGTACATTAGTGTTTATGTTTTGAAGTCAATTTTTTTTACCTGTAAAAAAGTGACAATAAATAAATAACAATTGACAATAAATAAATAACAATTGAGAATAAAAAATAACAATTGAGAAAGTCTGGGTTATTTCATGACGAAAAGGTCATGAAGGGGACAACGGTGAGGTGGTGTGTGGTGCTGCCTCTGGGCAGCGGTTGATGATAGCCGTATTCAAGAGAAAGTGAAGCTCCTCAGACATGCGTATGTGTTATCTAAATGACAACCGTTGGATTGTGCACTATTTGCAACAGCGCCACCCATGAAATTGGGGCATAGGAATTATTGCATACAAGCCATAAGTTAAAAACACAAAAAACAAAGTAGTCATCGTAATTTATAGTATATTAAGAGTACTGACCGAAAAGGTGTTGGTTGAAGCGCTTGCTTATTGCACCTACCCTTTTTACATTATATATATTTTTTATTTGTATTTTTTTTTTTTTTACAATTACCATGATTATTATTGTTTCAATTAATTACTGTATATTTTATACATATTGCAAAATGATGACACAAAATAAATCCACATTCATATTCACAGTGCAATACATGCTTCACTTATATTTCATATTTTTTTAATCTCCTTTTACTGATATACTGTACATCATTGTTTAACATTTGTTCTTATCTTTATCTTTTAACTTTAAACATGCACATAGCACATACACTTAGTTCATACTTGCTCTGTCTAATCTGAAACAACTCCTGGATACAGTCTGGAACTATCCAGTTTTTGACTTTATACATTATTTGCATTGTTTTGAACTACACTAAGTCTAACCAAGTGTGTTTGAGTTTATAAATAATGTATTGGTTGGTTCAAGATATTCTGCTCTTAATGATTCTGTTTGCCCTCGTTTAACTGTTTTGTATGTGTTTTCCCATATTTCCACACAGTATGTAATGTACGGTATGGTAATATTAAGGAACAGTACATGTGTGTAGCAACCACTAATGTAATAACGGCCAATAATGTAATAACTGCCAATAATGTAAAGTTAAATGTAAAAGCCAATAACATAATAAATTGCCAATAATGTAATAAAGTTGTTGAGCCAATAATGTAATAACTTTGCCCATAATGTAATAACGTGTTATGTTATTGGCTAGTTACTGCGTAATTGGCCTTGTTTAAAAAAAATTCTTTGAAAATGTAATAGCCAATGATGTAAATATAGCTGCGAGCAGCAATGAGGGTCAAGCAGAATATGATTCCATGAACTAATTTTGGTGGATAGACATAATTGGTAAGGTGGCGTCATGAAGATTGTCTGTAATTTCACTTACAATGAAAACTATTGGCAAATGGTCAAGGGGCTGGAATAGACTTGCTGCTAACAACGCATGTGTTTTGTGATCGTTTGGTGCGTTGATCGTGCACGTGATTGCAAGGTAACACGATGCGTCCACAAGCAGAATAGACCAGAGTAGCCACAGCAAGAAGATAGATATATGTCAGACACTCGCAGTGGTTTTAATGACCCCCTAGAGACCTAATTTGTGACCTGTGGATATGTACAAATGATTTTAACAACTTTCAACATGGTGGCCAAATTCTGATATTTCCATGAGAAATAATTTATTAGCTATATGGGGAGTACTGACACTATCACAAGGCATTGAAAATACGTTTGAAATATACTCAAGTGAAGAGAGTGGAGTTAAAACACATTCTTTAATTACAGAGCCACCTAGAGGTCAAAGGTCATCAAATTTATTGAGTGTCCCCATGATGATGTCATGGGTCTATCTACCAAGTTTGGTTATGATCTGTCAAAGGGCTGCTGAGAAGTTGAGGGGTCTGTTTTGCACCCCATGGGCACCTCCATGTTTGGCCATTGGCGAGCGGACCTCCACTGGAAATACGTCACCTCCAATATCTACAGCACGCCTCGAGCCGCTCTGCTGCCCCCTACTGCCCTATTGGACTAGTACAACACTCCATCAACCACATCTGCTGAGAGGCTTCTAACCCTAACCCTAACCATTACTACCCTAAGCCTAACCATAACCATTACTACCCTAAGCCTAACCATAACCATATCCACTACCCAGCAGAAGTGAGAGTGACGTATTTCCGGTGGAGGTCCGCTCGTCTATGGCCAAACATGGCGGCGCCCATGGGGCACCAAACAGACACTCTTGGAGAAATTGGCTTACTTCTTGTTTGGCAGCTTTGCGGTCGAATTTGATTGGCTGTCACAACGAAATGGTTTTGAATTTGAAAAATCTGTGTCAAGCATGGCCTGAAGATCATCTGTGCCAAGTTTCAAGATTGGACAAAATTTGTATTAGGAGATGCATTTTTAAGTTTTTTGACATAAACCAAGATGGTGGAAAATCTATCATAACGCAAAATGACGCCATATGGTGTGTTGAACTCGGCTTGGCCCAAGGATTCCAATGATACCTAGTTTGTGAATATTGGTAAATGGTCCGCATTTATATTTCTGGTCCTCATTTATATAGCGCTTTTATCGAAAGTGCTTTTCAGTGTTGTCATTCACCCATTCATGCACACATCGACAGCTCAGTCAACCACGCAGGGCGACGGTAGGCTCGTCAGGAGCAATTAGGGTGAGGAGTCCTGCTCAGGGACACCACGATATTCAGCTAGGAGGAGCCGAGGGTCGAACCAGCAACCTTGCGGTTACCAGCCAACCCGCTCTACCTCCTGAGCTAATGCCGCCCCGTTGATTATTGGATGAATGGGTCAAAAGTTGTAAACATGAATGCAAGTCAACCACCCCAAATTTGCTGTGAGGGCTAATGGGACTGTCCTGAATCAGTCTGCCAAATTTCACAACTTTATACCAAGGCGTTCTATGGGCTGCCATAGACTCCCATTGCAGCATAAGAATAATGTGAAAATTAGGAAATTCAAGGAAATATGACAATACATAGTATAAAATGCTGTCTAGTGTCAGTAACAAATTACAAAGTTGAAAGAGAACAACTCCAGAGAACTCCGCCCATTTGGACCACCCATTTTTCACTGTCATTTTCAAACCAAGTAGATTTGTGTGTCTTAATTTCATGTTTAACTGATAAACGCCATTTAAACATTACCATAATTTAAGTAGAACATTTCCGTTTGTTTTAGTATTGTTTTTAGTATGTTTTAGTATTTAGTACCTTGTTTTTCATCTCAGATTTGAAAGGGCAAACCGTCGTGTCTTCATGTCTAACTTTTGGTGCAAGTCCCAGTCCATTGATGCTAATATGAACACATTTGTTTTTTCATTCCACATTATGTTTAGCAGGCCTGCTTTAAATCCCCTATGTTGAAATGTACTTGAGCAAAGCTAGTTGTTATCGTCTTACTAGGTGAAACAGTACAATCATTGTAGGAGATCGGGCGGGGTGGTTAAGAAAGGTGTGACTGCAGGGTTGCCAAGTGTCACGCTTTGAGTGACAGTCACGCAATTTGAGCCACTCTCACGCCACACGCCACAGTTGACATTTCTCACGCATATATTTCCCCATTCAATACTCTTTTATCAGAGTATTGAATATCAGCTATCAGGCAGCAGAGAGAGAGGTCATGATTTTTGGAGCTCCACTAGGCAGTGGCAAAAACAACTTAATTCATCACTCAGATGTACTTCATTTGACTTTATTTCATGATCATAATACTTAAGAATATATAGTTTGTTTCCATCAACCTCCATCGCTCGATTCAACAATACATTTTGACACTTTTTTTGACTACCGGATCAGACTGCAGCAAAAACCTTGGACTTTCCTATCGCCAACATGCCTCTGTGCTCGGATGTCCCAGGCACAGAGACTGGGAAATGCACAGACTGCACCGAACTGCGACAGACAGTATTTCACTTCCAAATGTTGGTAGCCATGGGGTTTGTACAACCCTTGGAAAGCCTAGTTACACGTTTCCATTGACAGGGACTATATTTATATCAGCTCTTTTTTGTTTGCAAACTGCGTTCAGAGTGAGAGAATCACTTTTTTAACCAACAATGTGTTTCTGACCTTAAAATGTTAATTGTGCTCAAAACGATTGTGCTGATGATGGAAGGGTTCAAACAAGCCTAACCCTAACCCTAACAAGTATTTGGCCAGTAGGTTAAAATCTGCAGTTTTCACAAGCCCATAAACGTCTCCATGAGCTTCATATTGTGGAAACCGTCAAACTATTCTAGTTAAAACACCTCAGTAGAAGCATTTGAAAAGAAAAACAAAAAACACAGGCATTGTAATACGCTTGCATTGAAAGACACCCTGGTGAAAATTAAATACGAAGTACTTAATCTCAGTATACTTAATGTACTTGCAGCACACTAAGAACCAGTATATTTTAAGTCATTTTTGTGTCATTTTAAGTATATTTAGTGCATTTAAGTTGAAATAAAGTAGTACTATCTCTACTTTCGGTATACTTCATACTAAAAATGTACTAAAATTAAACAACTTTAAGTGTACTTCGCACATACTAAGTACACTTCAGTGTCATGCTTCATTTCTAACATTTAAGTTCTCTTTAAAAGTATTAATATTGTTAGAAATACACATAAAATATGATAGAATTCAACACAAACTACATTTCCAGAGTACTATTATAAGCTATTTAAGGTCTTAAGATTTAATTTAGATAATATTTTAAGTGAAGAAGTACTTCATTGAAGAAGTACTTAAATTACTTAATTTCAAGATTAGATTTCTTTTAGATAACATTTCAAGTGCATTGATGAAGTACTTGTAATGTTGTCAGAGTATATTTCAAATACAAAATGACTATATTTGAAGTGTGTTATTATTTCGTTCACTTTGGCATATCTACTGCACCTTGAACATATTTCTTTTTCTTCTTTTTTATGTTGATACTTTCATAGACTCCTGTGACTAGGCATGTCTCTAGGCATGTCTCCTCTGCACAACTGTTGAGGACTGCCCAAATAATACTTCATTGTACAGTTTTGTAGTTATTTAATAAATGTTAATTTGAATACTTTCAAATTAACGTTTTAGTGTAAAATCCTATGGATAGGGAGGAGTCGTGTCCTTAAATCCAACTGATTCCTTCCCTTAACATAATGGGTATTGAGTGTAGTAGAAAAAAATTAAGTATAGAATGAAGCACACTATTGGTATCGGTACCCAGTGATACCCAATCCCTTAATAGTCAATCTACTAAGGATTTGTACATTATAAGTATTATCTGGTACCACATTTATCAGTATAATACATTATAAGTATTATGAAGTATAACAGTATTGTACTTAAAATACACTTCTATTCTGTAGTATACATGCCTTTATGATGCTTAAAATGTGATAGAAGTTAATATAAATAAAATAATTTACTAACTTATCAGCACACTTTAAAAGTAATCAATATAGTCAAGTGTATTTTAATTGATTTGAAATATGACGGAGGTATGGTAGTGTTTTAAAAATACACTTCTATTCTATAGTATAAGCAGTGATAAAATACACTTCATATACATTTCCACTCTACATTAAAGTACATGCCTTTGATACTAAATTGTGATAGAAATGTACTTTAAATACATTTTTATTAACACTTGAAAAGTACTAAATATAGTTGTGTATTTGAATTTATTTGAAGTATGACAGAGGTATAATAGTGTGTTCAAAATAGACTTCTATAATACTATCAATTGAACTGTAATGCCTAAGTATATTTCAAACACACTGGTGATTGTATTTGCAGCACACCTACTTACATAAATAAGTACACATAGCTAAATAGACGTATACATACATACTCATACACATGCATACACACACGTGCATACTCATTCACATACGTACATATACATCGGTACACATACTGTATTTAAGTACACAAACATACATACATACTTATATACATATATACTCATACATATGTACAGATACAAAGTATACGTATGTATACCACACTATGCATAGTATACATACGTATACATACTAATACTTACGTAGAAAAGTACACATATGTACACGTAGCCAAACATACATATAAGTACACATAGCTGTAGCTAACACATAGCTAACATATACATACGTACATTTGTGCACATTCGTGATGGTGCTCACCCAGACATACAAAAATAGGTGCACATACATACGTGACCTCGGCCTCACTCTGTCTCCCTATAACGTGTTATAGGGTTATGTAACTTTAGTTCACTCACGCATCCTCTCCACTTGGGGGGCCGATGGGCTTGGAAGCCATCATCCTGTCTCGAGGTGGAGAAGTGCAGACATAGAGAGACGCCCAACTAACCACCAGTACTGCAGTAGTATGCAGCATAACAGAGACGACAGTGTAGCTAGCAGGGATATTTAGTCAGCTTTATGCACCAACTTTAACTTCGGCCGCCATGAAGAAATGGTCTGTGTGCCTGATCTATTTTCTCACGAAGACATCTGTTGGTAAGAAGGCACATTTCTTATTTAAAAAAATATAATAAGAATAATACATGGTAACATAATGAAGTAACAAATCAGCAATGTTGCATGTTCATTGCCATATTTATTAGGGGTCAAGCAGCAAAGCTGCGAAGACACCTATTGTTTTCCTTGTTATTCCTATTATTATTATTATTAGGGGTCAAGCAGCGAAGCTGCGAAGACACCTATTGTTTTCCTTGTTATTCCTATTATTATTATTAGGGGTCAAGCAGCAAAGCTGCGAAGACAACAATTGTTTTCATTCCTGTTATTAGGGGTCAAACAGCAAAGCTGCGAAGACACCTATTGTTTTCCTCTTTATTCCTATTATTATACTTGAATGGGAGTCTATGGCAGCCCATAGAACGCCTTGGTAAAAAGTTGAGAAATTTGGCACACTGATTCGGGACAGTCCGATAAGCCCTGACAGCTAATTTGGGGTCACTAGGTCAAGCGCTTTAGCGCCACCAACAGGTCAAAGTTGGACATGCATTCATGTTTATAACTTTTGACCCATTCATC